>VOQJ01012584.1:8213-18900 GCA_015052665.1 Apistogramma diplotaenia
AGAATGTAAGGGGGGGGGGGGGGGGGGGGGGGTGGGTGGGGGGGGGGGGGGGGGGGGGGGGGGGGGGGGGGGCGGGGGCCATCATCAGGGGGGAGGTGGTATCTGTACCCCCAGGAGCTCATACGCAAAGATGTTCCAAAAGATGGCAAAGAGGAGGAAGGTGATGAAGGAGAAGACAATGACCCACCAGGAGCACTGCTTCTGCAGACTCTCCTCATAGCTGCGCAGGATCAGCAGCCCCATGCTGATGCCCACCACGGCCCCCGACAGGTGTGCCATGAAGCTGGGTTGCGGCCCGGAGGACGGCAGCGGCGGCGAGAAGCGGAGCCAGACTGCACGACCCACCTCTGAACTCACTGCAGAGCCAAGAGAGGAGAAGAAGAAAAGTTACAGTGGTATCTGCTCATCACCGACAGACTGAAGTCATGTCCTACGTCCACATTTTGGGAAGCATACTTCTGAAGAGAGAGTTAGATGGGAAGATTGATACCACTCTCTGATTGATCTGTTGATAAATATGCAAGGTACAGCCACCATCTGATAAGCTTATCTAAGCAAAAAGACTGGAAACATGAGGGAAACAGCTGGCCTGGCTCTTTTCAAAGGTCACAATCTCCAGCTATCAGCAACGCTAACGAGCGCACTGTATCTTATTTATATATTTCACAAAAACAAAAGTAAAAACAGCAATTCAAAGTCACACAGGTAATGGACATGTTCAGCAAGAACACTCAGGCCGACTCTGGTGTTTAATCAATGCTCAGTTGATGCTAAAGCACCCAAAGTGTCTCAGTACTATTACACCTGCAGGGTGGATCCACGCTTTCATGCTGTTCACTCGAAATTCTGACCCGACCATCCGAACGCTGCAGACTCTCAGACCAGGCGATGTTTTTCCAATCTTCTGTTGTACAATTCTGTAGAACTGTAGCCTCACTTCCCTGTTTTTTAGCTGACAGAAGTGGCACCCAGCAGCCCAATTCAAGGTCTGGCATGTTGTGCTCTTCTGCACCCCTTGGCTGTAACATGTAGTTATTTGAGTTACTGTTGTCTTCCCATCAGCTTGAAGCAGTCTGACAACAGGCATCAACAACATTTTAACCCAGAGAACCGCGAGAAAACGCCTTTTTTCTCTTTTCCTGACCATTCTCTGTGAACCCTAGAGAGGGTTTTGTGGGAAAACACCCAGCAGATCGGCAGTTTCTGAAATACTCCGACCAGCCCATCTGGCAGCAACACCCACACCACTTTCAAAGTCACTTAAATCACCTTCCTAAGCCATTCTGAGGCTCAGTTTGAACTTCAGGAGGTCGTCTTGAGCGTGACTGCATGCCTAGATGTAGCCGGTCCTGCATTAATCTGCATTAATGAGCAGTTGAACAAGCATAACAAAGTGGCTAGTGAGACTATACTTATGATATAAAGTATTTGAATGACACATTTTCATAATGTCATTGTAACACTCATATTCTCACTGGCTTATTTTAACGAAACATTTTTTATTGTCCTTTTAGGACGAGAAGCCACTTGTGTTACTCGGGTTACCACATATACAGATCAGATCCCAGGTCTGCGGTGAGTTAATGTCATTGCCTAAAGATAATCAGAATGGAGTACTGAGGTCAGGTGTTTAATCAAAGCGTGCTTCCGCAGACAGAAGGTCGCAGGAGGATTTAAGTGGAACTTTATTCTAAAAATGGCTTTCAAAATGTTATTTGCCTGTGTGTGTTGGTGCTGCGCCAAAGTCTCCTTAGCTGAACAAACACTCAGCACTGATACTATAAACGCAGAGCAAATTATAATTTGGTTTTCACAGCTGCACACACAAACAGTGTGTCACATTTTATTTTGAAATATCTATCCCCTGTTTGCAGAACACTGAGGAGAAATATGAAATTCCAGAAGAGACTCGCTGCTCTCTCGGTTCGGGGGCGGCAGGCTTTGGACAGATGGAGGGAACATATTGCTCACTAATGAAAGTCAGAGTGTATTGGCCCTCGCATGGAGAAAAGGGACAAGTGGTATGACTCAAATGCCTCGAAAACAAAGCAGCATGTTCAATCAGGGAGCCTCTCACTCCGAGCCATTACGGATGATAGCTTAAGCAGCGCATCTGTTGATCAGCTTTACGGCTTTTTAACCCCGCTCGGAAGATTTGTGTGTTGTTCCGAGCTGTCAGCATGTGTGCGAACATTAAATATGCTGAAAAGGAAAAGAAAAGGGAAGTGAGAGTGAATCTAGGAAAACTTACTGCAAACTAGCGCCAGGATCATGCGGAGCAGCTTGTATGGACAGCGCATCCCGGCCCAGTTCTGCAAACACAAAAGTGTCTCGTCAGCACAAAGGACCACTAAATATCTAACCGTGTTAACACCTTGTCAGGAAACACCTCGGTTTCTCTCCTCGCTCCATATTTAGACCAGAAAGAAAGACAATCCACATCTACGTGAGAGAGACGGCAGCACTTACACGAGACGGAGGCACGATTATGCACCTGGCTGCTCTCCGCTTACTGGTTCCAACCCAGTGGCACTCTATTAATTAGGGCTAAGATAATTTAAGGCAATGGGGGAACGGGCCAATGAATAGCCTTTGTGATTCCCCGAAGGGAAAAGAACAATAGCATCCCGTCTTAGAATAACACATTTACTCTCCGGGATGAATAATTGCACCGGTCCCATCCTTTCTCAGGTCCCCGGCTGTGGGAATATGACCCAGCGCTCCTCTTCCCTCACAGCACAAAAAAAAAAAGAGAAGGAAATGGAGAATATCATGTAAAATTCAGGAGGAGCATATAAATAAAACCTGCTGTGACCGGAGGTTTAAAGCAAACCAAGAGTGGGAATGCAGGTAAAGCCAAAGTAGATTTTTTAAAAGAAATAAATGATTAATATCGAGGAGGGGAGCGCTCAACCCAGCAGAGTGGAAGAGGAGGTCTGAGCCGGGAGTGATGGGATGGTTACCGCTCTCTGATGGGACACGGTTTGCATTTTGTCTCTTACAGATCCTGCTGTAATGCTCAAGAGGCTGAAATGGAGACACAAAACTTATAAGCTGGTCATTAGCTGTAAGAAGAAAGTTTGATTTGGTTCCAACACATCTTTCAAAGATTTAATCCAGAGTTATGTGACTTCTAAGGAGTCAGGTAGACAGCCTGAAGCCCCCCATAAAAAAAAAAAAGAGAAAAACTCATCAGTGCAGAACTAAGAGGCACCTTAAAGGATTTCCCAACAACAAGCAGGCTTCGAGTGTAACAGACCAAACAAACTGCGAGCTGCTGTGAGCGCGGTAACAGTTACAGAGGCTTTGCTTTGGGCCTGTCACTGCATTTTAACTTCCATTTCTCCTGGCACCTTCGCTGCCCACAGTCAGCAGCGATTACTTAAAGCGAGTCCTCTGATGTATCGCTGCCTTCAGCTGAGAAGAGCTCGAAGAGGCAGACGCCAATGAAAAAAGCCTCTCAAAGCAGCATCGGGGGAATTCACTTCCTGTTTTGTTTTTTTGTTTTAATAGTGGACACAAATAAACAGAATAAATAAACAAAGAGTGAGTCAATTATTCTGTTGACAAACGAGTAAAACTGAAGAGTCAGTGTCTGGAGAATAGCAGCCATGAGCAACCTAATGAAATAACTTCATTTTACTAATGAGAAGATAACAGATGATGGATATCGTCTTCTGTCGCATCCACGCGATCCTGCGGTGGCAGAAAAAGCACCAGCAGGCGTTTTCTGCAGCTTTACAACAAATCAATGGATACGAACAAAACAGGTTGTTGGTCTGTTCTGACATTTTGTCCCTACTGAAAAACCGTTTTCAGACATAACAATGGAGGCGAGATGATGATGATTGCAGTTACCATGACGACATTGGCCAGATGCGCCGAGCACAGAGCGTAGACCCCCCCGGAGCCCCCCACCACTGGAGCACGCATGTCGGTGATGGACACCGTCAGCGAGCCTGCACAGACAGAAAGAGAGAGAAGCATATTAGCAGTGTGGATGTGGGAGTGGGCACAATGCAGCGAGATAGTGTGTGTTTTTAGGAAAAAGAGAAATTGTGAGCATCAGACAGAATTTTTTTTTGGGGGGGGGGGCACAAAGGGAGAGTCAGATTACTCATCACGCAGCAGCACAAGTCACCTTCCTCGCAGCATTTTTCCAACAGCCTCAGTGTTAAAATCACACTGCTCACAGGGGCTGCGCTACATCAGCCGACCTTCACGTGCCCTTTTATATTACATCCACGGCCCACTCGTAAATAAGCGCACACACACACACTCACTCACACTCACACACACACTCAGGCGGTCGCATGCCGTATTGCACATGCTTCTGCGCAGCCCGCTAAAGCTGCTGCGGACTGATGACACAAAAATGTAGAGGGCTACAAAGTAATGCTTCCTAATTGGAGCGTCCTTCGGGAGGCTGATGTCTGATCAAAGCGAGGCCGGAAGAGCAAAGTGAAACCTTGCTGAGGAGGATAATGTCCAATTTGTGGGCTCTAAATGCTTTGTGTTAAATTCATGAGTGACATCTAATCTGGGACGTGGAGATATGGAAAGAAGCCAAATGGGTTTAAAACGATCGTTGTAACGTGAAAAGAGCGGCAATGATGAACACAACGGCCCAACACAGCGCGACTGCAGCCACGTCACGCCGTGTTTTGACTTTGTAACAGCAGGTGCAAATAATAAAATTAACAATGGCTGAAATTCCATTTGCTCACTGTCACGCTGCTGTGGCGTAGTGGGACAAATAACATTAATGTGATTATTAACACCTGCACTCCTCCTGCTATGAAGAGGCTCGTTTATCAACAAGCAGCAGGTATTTGGTTAAACGCACTGTTTGCACAGGTGTCTTCCATCACTTTGGTACACTTTCCCACCCTGACAGGTGCGTCTGAAGGAGCTGTCGGCCACGCCCACCCTCAATGTGCGTTCAGAAGAGGTCAAATGAGGCAACAGGAGTCACGTGTGTGGCTGAGCTAGAGCTGTGCGGCAGCTTTAACCCTCACCCCGCCTCATGTTCATCTGTTTAAGTCAGATGATGGACAAAGCGCTAGTTACATAAAATGCAACATGTCTTGCAGCTAAATTACGTAATGGACTTGGCCTCTCACTTGGCCTATTAAACAAGGACTCACAGATACTGAAACTACCGAGGCTTCATTTTGGTAGTTCACTAACCTGAGCAAAAAAATGTGAAGATCTATTGACATGGAGATGAAAGAACCATTGAAATAACAAACATCTGCATTAAGCGTGTGACCATTCAGAGCTTCTGTACATGAAAGATAAAGCCACAGTCAGTCAGCACACAAATCCTGCATTAACAGGCGCTTTAAGACCACAATTACTTTTTCACAGTTTCTATAAGTTTTGTGGGTTTTACTCAGATTTTATTTTTCCTCACAGCTGCTATAGAGTAGTTTAGTACTTTATTAGTACTTTTCCAGTGTACAAGGAACTTTAAATGGTGCACATATACTACAAGTGATCCAGATATGCAACCACTTTATTAAGGAGACCCATTAAACTCCTCATATATATATATATGCAAATATATAATAAGTCATTCATATGACAGTAACTCAGTGCATTTAGGCATGCAGACATGACTTTGAACGCAGCATAGTTCAAAGTCCCACCCTGACAGGTGCATCTGACCAGATGGGCTGGTCCGAGCATTTCAGAAACTGCTGATCTACTGGGATTTTTCCTGCATAATCATCACAAGGGTTTACAGACAATGGTCAAAAAAAAAGAAGAAACTATCCAGTGTGTGGCAAGCCTCTGGGTGAAACCGTCTTGCTCAGATAACTGCACAGTTCTGCATGCCTCGTTACAACCAAAGTATGCAGAAGAGCATCTCTGAAAGCACAACATGCTGAACCTCAGAGCAGATGGGCAGTAAAAGAGCACACTGGACGCCACTCCTGTCAACTAAGAACAGGAAACAGGCTACGATTCACACAGGCTCACCAAAACTGCAGTCAAAGATTGGAAAAATCGCTGCCTGGTTTGAAAACACTGAATTTCTTTCTTTAGAATTTGGTGTAAACAACATGAAATCATGGATCCATCCTGTGTTAACAGTTCACGCTGCTGCTGCTGGTGGCTGTGTTGGTGCTGGGGATATTTTTTGCCTGGTCTCTTCCTTTGAAAAGGGAATTTATCCTCCCCAAACATCACCAGGTGCTTAATCAGAGGGGATCATCTGATCGTTAATACTGCAGGATCTTCCCCTCAGAACATAAAGCTCCTCGACGACTGTTGCTGTGAGCTGAGACACGTTTCGTGACACCAGAACTGAAACTGTAAATGTCACAAAAGTTGATCTCGTTCTGCGCTGCCATATTAGCTCGTATGAAATGAAGTGGAGTCGTTGCTTCTGGGCTGCATAATAAGTACGCGCAGGGATGCGTTTTGAGAGCCGTTGCTTCAAACAGTGTGATGTGAATTTGACAGTGCAACATTTTCAGACACGAGTCAAATGTTTAAGTCTCAGCGGGACGTCTGTTCGGTTTTTAACAAGAGTAACAAAAAAAATGCACCAAAAAGCTGAAACACAAGAAAGAATAATCACATTTTCAGAGCTCTGCATGTTAGTGTTTAAAATCTATAACCGTGATTGCTGTTTAAAGAAGAAAAAAAAAGGATTGCTGCGACACTATGAAGTAGGACAGAATTCCAAGCTGGAGAAATCACTGGCAGTTGCTTGCGAGGACAACGTTAGCCCCTGTTAATTATGCAAATGAGCTGATAAGGGAAGCGGAGAGGGCTGATAAAACAACACAGTTTCTTTTTAATCACGGTTGGGGTTTGCTGGAGTTGTGATCTCAGATCTATAATGCATGTTGGAAGATTCACATTCTGTATGTGTGCGCGCATGCACGCCGGGACCCCACAGAGTAAACACAGTCTTAAAGAACGCCTTGTCAGCCCGACGGTGCTGGTGATGATCGCGGAAAGACAGATGGTAATCAGAATGTGTTCCCGAGTCATTCATCTCTCTCCGCTCCGACACCTATGGGCTATTTCATGTGGATTTATGGAGCATATGAAGGTTGGTGCTTTAGAAAAAGATTTGAGGAGATTCACAGTGGCCCATTTTTGTAGTTTCACCAAATTGCAATTACACAGTGTAGCATACAGTATGTGGTCTCTGATCTCTTCAAAGTAAAGAAAAAATTTACTTGGAGCAACTAAAGCAGCAGCGACTTCTGAGTTTCCCTTTTTTTTTTTGGGCTCCTTCTGGGACTTTCCTGCAGTTAGTTCAGTACTTCCATGCATTAGAGCTGCTGATATAATGATGAGAGGCATCATCTGGGATTTTGGTTGTGCTAATGCAATTGTGATTAAATGTAGTCTTTAAACGGTCTTGGAGATTCCGTTTAGTTAACAGGTAAAAACCCATTTTAATATCTTCCACAGTACCATTTTTGAGTCGCTCCGTTATCCGTTCCATTCAGATAAGGAATTCTGAGGGAATTTGTAGGTTAGATTGTAAAGTTCAACAGTCAAAGTCACTGTGACCTGACAAGACTTCATACTTTATTTGTGACAAATTTTCACACAGACTTTTATTAGATGATATGAGGAAAAGTTTGAATCCGAAAGATTAACTGCTCTGAAGTGATCTGTGCTGCTGGGCTGAGGGCTCACACGTTAGCAGCTGTAGCTTATTTGCAGCAGTAATCGCTGCAACTCTGTGCTCCTTCAAAGTCAGCAAATCTTAAACGCAATATATTTTATAAAATGCAAACTCCACACAGAGAGAGGTGGAATCAAACCCGGGCCCTCCAGATGTTATTCTCTGTGAGGCAGCAGTGCTAACCACCACGCCACCGTCCTCCCACAGCCCAGTAGAATCATGAGCCCCTGCAGAGTGGTGGCCTAGAGGATAAGAAAGGACCATTGAAAGGACCCTGGTTCGAATCCTCAGACTGGCATCACTGTGGGCCCCTCACCAAGGTCCTTACCCCCAGGTTGCTCCCCGGGTGCTTTTCAGCTGCCCCCTGCTCCACGTTGTGCTGTATGTGCTACAGACTCCATATGTTAAATGCAGAGGCAAAACTTCACTGTATATATGTGACAAATAAAGCTGATGCTTCTTCTTCACACACACCACTGTAGTTTGAATTAAACTTGCAGTTTAAAAAGTGTAACCACCATGGGAAAGACCAGGAACACTGTACAGGACCATCAGCAAGAAGCTTGGTGAGAAGGTGACAACCGCTTCAGTCGCCCTCAGTTTGGAGCTCTAAACTCATGGGTTGAGGATGATCATGAGAAAGGTGGTGGATCAGCTCAAAACTACACAGGAGGAGCTTGTGAATGATCTGAAGCCTTCTCTCCATTAAAAAGAAACTGCCATAAAAATGGATACTCTTCATCTCTTTGTAAGTGAGCAAAATTACAAATTCAGCAGGGGGTCAAATAATTATTTGTACTTACTTTAGCTAAATATAATGTTTGCTATTTATTGCTCGGCTGACACCATGCAGGGTGGTTTCAGCACTCTAATGATTTAACTAAATGCTACGCTGTGTGTAGAAGTGAATTTTAAAAAGTTGCAGGCTGTAAAGCTGGAAAGTTAAAAGCAAGAAGTTACATTTACAGCTGTGGGAGCGACAGAGCATCCTCAGTGGGTTCGTCACACACATGAAATCAAACGAACCAAAACACTGCTTTGAACGGCTTTATGAGTAGAGAAGTTAGCAGACTCGCTATGAACGCGAGTCACCTGCTTAGATCACATCATTTTAGGAGACACTCGGGGATGTGACACCACCATCTGCAGGTGAGGAAGAGGAAACAACCTGAGACCTCCGGCTCAGAGGAAGAGCAGAGCCCCACAGGGAGGATACGAACTGGTATCTCTTCCTGCTCACTCGACTTTGGTGAGAGGCTTCTGAATACAGTCTGAATACTGAGCAGGCGTGTCATGTGGGCTCGTCTGCCTCGGGGGATTTAAGATTTAGGATTCTCGCACTCAGCAGGAGCTGAGACGTGAGGTGTGCGATTACCTCAGCGGAGAGCTGACACTTTCCATCTCGAGCGCACAATATTTATTGGCGCCATCATCATCAACATCCTCAAATCTTTTAGTGAGCTTGCAACATCCGCACGTCAACTGCAGTGTAGACAGTAAAAGTGATGCATTTTATAAAGTGTATAGGTCAACTACACACTCAGGGCTATACTCTGTCTGCTGCAGTAAAGTCAATGCTGCTCAGAGAACTGAGCCTCTCTGTTAAACCACACTTAGATACTCCAGGCTGCCCTTAAGCTATGGGTCAAATTGGGATTTCCAGTTTCTATGAGACAAGGCACAGACAGCTAGTTGTGAGCTGACCCCAGGCCAGTGTTTGACAGTGCCTGAGGCTGCACGGCTGCATAGCCGCTAAAACAGAGTACAGTAAATGTTCTAACCTTGGAAAATGTGGTGAAACGTGACATGAGGCTTTTTCAGTGTCTGCTTTCTAGACTTTGTATATGCGGGCAGGTATCAACTGTGGCTACTTCAACTATTTATTTTATACTTAAAGGACTTAAACTGCAAAAAAACTGAAGAGTTACAGATCAGAATTGACAGGCCGTAGTTAGCATGCTAAATGCTAACGTTTAGAATAGAAACATTAGAAAGAACTTGTTTGAAGGAGTTAGCAGCATCTTCTCTCTAAAAGGAGCGTGCCAGCACGGCTTCGGTCTGCAAAGGTGCATCTGAAGAGATCACATGACTTCTGGGACAATGTGCTGTGGACAGGTGAGACCACAGTGGAGATAACTGGCCAATCCCAATAAATGCAGCAAATCTACAACAGCATTAAGGTGTTGCAATGACTCTTTATCACATGACTAACTTTTCATCCAGCATACAGACGAACTCTCGAAGTAAGGCTCAGTCTTCAAAAAGCCCAACAAATGTCCAGTATTGGATTTTCCTTTTATCTCTGTAAGGATTTCAACAACTCTTGAGGGGAATATCTTCCACTGCGTTAAGCTCTGTATTTACCAGTTAATCACTCTGGGTGCTATAGCTGTCTGCTCGGATACAGCACAGAGAGGTTTTAGCAATTTTCCCTCTAGAACAGTTGCCTGCTGGAATCTGTATTGATGAGAGTGAACCAGACCTGTAAAGCTCCAGGCCATGGGACCGGAAATAATGAGCTGAAAGACTCTAACCCCCCCACCCTGAGGAGAAGGGCGGAGCTGGGTGATTTATCTGTGGGTGTTTCACTATGGGTCACAACTGTCAATTGAAGCTTGGTCATTTAAGCCAGAAAAATATTAACTACTACAGCTTTACATAAAAAACAACCCAAAACCCAATACCACATTAAAGATGATTTCCATTGAGCAATGTAAAGTATGGCTGGAAACATTAATATGCATTGAGATACATTTCTAGGTTGGTCAGCCAATAAATTACTCAGGAGAGGACAAT
The DNA here is from genome assembly GCA_015052665.1 of Apistogramma diplotaenia. Classification (NCBI taxonomy): domain Eukaryota; kingdom Metazoa; phylum Chordata; class Actinopteri; order Cichliformes; family Cichlidae; genus Apistogramma; species Apistogramma diplotaenia. The sequence goes on from VOQJ01012584.1 coordinate 18,667, forward strand.
TAAAGGATAATGAGTGTTTATTTATTCAGGCGATTGAGTGAGTACAGAGAAAGCTGGTTTCGTTCCTCGAGCCCGTCTGCCGGTTTAAGTTAAAAGAAAAGACGACGCTAAACATATTTTTGATGCATTTCGTTGTAAGACATGAAAGAATTTACGAGACAAAAAAAAAAAAAACTTGATAGAAAAGTTAAAGCGTTTTCAATAGAAAGAAGGTTTTCTGTATCATTTTTGTTT
>VOQJ01012584.1:25476-36248 GCA_015052665.1 Apistogramma diplotaenia
TGGGGGCGGGGGGGGGGAGGGGGAAAAAAGGGGGGGGGGGGGGGGGAAGGGGGTTGGGGGGGGGGGGGGAAGATTCCCTGCTGCTTCTCTTTAATGTGGAGACTGGAAGAAAAGTTGGAACGCGACTCAAGATTTTACATTCATCTCGTCAACATATTCCGAAATTCTGACTGACATTATTCAAATTTCCCAAGATGAAACCCAAATGGAGCTCTTCATCCATTCTTTGTGCAGCAAAGCCAAGAAGGATTGCAGAGAGGAAGTAAAATGTGCAAGGACAAGGACCAGGGTCTGAATAGCACTATGAAAAAATAATCACAGAGCTGATACTTTTGTAAGCACATATCCAAGAACAAAGTGTGCCACGTCTCATTTGTAGAGGATGCACTGTAATGTAGGAGCAGTGCAATGTAGTTGCAATCAGGTCATATGAAAGATTTATATACTGTCTCTATATATGTATAAGGCTTCATCACCAACCCAGACCAGAATCTTCGTGACCTCATTTTCATGGTAACTGGAGAGAAGTGTGGGGATGTTTTCCCAGCATTTAAAGCATCCTAAAAAAAATCCCAACAAGAGGCAGACAAGCCCTGCAGTGCAGAAATTCATGCAGTGTATTAAGGCAAACATAAAGGCACACTACCTGCAGCACATTGCTCCATAACCGCACTCATTCAGTGAGACTATAAACTAAAATTTCGGCTGCCTTACAAAAACAACAAGCAACATGATTGAACTCATAAGCTAGAATAAGACTGCATGAATATAAACATGAGAAAGCCATGGGCAAGAAATATGCAAAGGAAAAATCAAGAGTTTCACAGAGCAATCTAGCTCAGGGTAACTTCGAACAAATTCAGGTAATAAAGAACTGGGGAAAACGGGGCACATGCACAAGTGTGAGGCAGGGAGACACAACTTAAAGTTTGCACGCTTTGTATATCAGTGAAAAGAACGAACATGTGCATGCATCCTCTACATTTACTGGTGTCTTTTGGAGCATTTTTAAAGGAATATGACCAATAATATGACCTGCTGAATGCTACAAACATCCACAAAATCTGTGCTCTAGTTTTATTACTGTGTTATGTCTTTAATTTGAACTAATTAGGAGGCATCTGTGTCTTAACTGAGCTTGCTAGCATTAGCTGACAACCTGAAATTCTTTTGAAAAAATACAGATGCCAAGAAAAGAGGAATCATCCAGCTTGTTCTCAGCATGCGGTTCAAAAGCCTGCACCTCTGATGGTATGAGGGTGCATTGCACATCTGGAAAGGCACCATCAGTACTGAAAGAGTTCCAGGCCTCGCGGGCCGGTGTCCTGCAGCTTTTGGATGCAACCCTGCTACAACACACATGAATCAAATGGCTGAATCACCTCCTCAGTATGTAGTAAAGTTCTCCACAGTCCTGCTAATGACTTCATTGTTTGACTCAGGTGTGTTGAAGCAGGGTTGCATTCAAAAGCTGCAGGACACCGGCCCATCTGTTGCATCATGAAACAAAAAAATACAACAAAGATGACCCAGCACTGTTGAGCAGCTAGAATCCAATAGCAGACAATAGTCCTAATATCTCCCCGTGTAGATTCCTTATCATAAACAGCTGACCTTTAGAGTTAATTCGATAGAGGCACTTGGCTCTAGTTTCAACATGTAGTACACAAATTAAATTTTTGATCACACTGTACTATAAAAATAGAATTCAAAGCATTTATGACCCCGTGCTCTGGAGGTACGGATGTCACCTCACTTGCTGCTTTATCCTCCTTTTCGATTCAGGCTCCAGCTTAAATCTCCAAACAGCATTTCAAACTGCACTTAGGCTAATTCTCCAGAGAGAGACCCTGCATTACTCTCCCATATTTCCTCCTCTAAGTCCCATGCTTGCTTGCTCTCTCTGCCATCATTGCTAAAATAAATCAAAGCTACAATAATTCATGAGTGTTAAGAGCGTGCGTGCATGCGAGTGTGCAGAGGAGTGGTGACCTTTTTTTTTTTTTTCTCTGCAGAGTACCGGGATTTTTGAGAAGCTTTAACTCCATCTTAGTGTGCGCAGAGAGGAGCCAGGAAAGGAAATAAATGGAGAACTTGGAATTGAAGTCACGCAGAGAGAAAAGCCAAAGAAACCAAAAAATAAGAAGCAGGTTACTGAAAATAGTGGAATAGATGATTCAATACGACTTGGTATTTTCCTGTCAACAGTAGTTAAATCATGGTTATCAAGATTTATAAAATCCAAGACAAAAACTGTCGAAGTGAAGCCGAATCAAAAGGGAGTTTAATGCAGCAGCGTCGATGTGACTACTCGCAAATGCAGTGCCGTTATCTCAAATGCATCAGCCAGAAAAAGAATCCACAGCTGACAATCAGCATGGATTTAAAATTTCCAATCTCTGAACTGGCTTGGATGAGGATGAAAGTTAATGAGGTTTCCTGTCAACAAAGACTTGAGTGCTGCAGCTCGACCTCTGGGCAATATGAGTCACTCTGCTGCATTCAGTCTGCCATATTTTGTTTACATTCTGTACTTGTTTTCTTTTTTTCTTCCCCCGAAAGGGCTGGGCCGGGTCAGATTTATCAGAACGATCAAATAGGGCGGCCACAGATGTCAGCTCGAGGACAAGATGCTAAAAAATTCAGTCTGACTCACTGGGAGTGGATGGGATTGGATACTTGTGGGGTTTTATACAGCAAACAGCAAAGAGACGGTGAAATGTAACATCTTTAACTTGATAAATGATAAAACACCAAAAATAAATAAATACATTAAAAAAACAAAAGCTTTTCCGTGTTGTCGACTCTACAAACAATAATAAGAGAATAAACAAAGTGGGACGGTACGATGTGCTGCGGGCTGGCAGAAACACAAGCGCACGCACGAAGCAGAGCAGAGAATAAACAGCCGTTTCTGTTATTGTTTTAAGGAACGCACGGTCCATCTCGCTCTGCAAACCATCTCAGCATTTGCTTACATAACCCAGACTACGTGCTACATCGCTGCGGCTCACACACGTCTCAGCTGAAAAAGACACCAGAAAAATCTGTCATTAAACTGCGCACACACACACACGCGCGCGCATGTGTAAAAACCAGCAAACACTTCTTATACATCTGCAAAAGTGAAGCAAAAAAGTTTATGAATTGTGATTGCAATTCATAAATTGCTGCAACTCCCCATCGATTGTAAAGACGACGGCGGCACCTTTTGAGGTACAACTTTTACTCTGAAGTCAAACGTGCTCCCGTTTGCATCACATTTTTCAAATTCACAACAATCTGCGAGCGTTCGTAGGCAAGTTGGCATCTTCCACGCAAACAACAAGTCGTGTTGTTTTAAAAACTCACCGGCCAGCACTCCTGCCATGTAAAGCAGACTTATTCGTAAGATGCCATGGACCATCTCTAAAGGAACGCCGATCATCAGCTGCAGTAAAGCGTTGAATCCCAGCTGCTCCAAACTGAAAAAAGAAAGAGAGATTCAGCTTTTGTGTCTCATCAGCAACAGCAGCCAAACCAGCGCCACAGAAATCAAGAACTCACCCGACGTGCATGAACATGTAGCTGAAGAAACGCCACACTTGTGCACGGTGACTGGGGTGGTAGACCAGGGGGCTCTTCATGAAGTCAGGCTGATAGGTCTGCAGGACCCACTTGTTCAGCATGATGCCGTAGCACATGAAGACAATAATCTGCAACACAGACACAAAGATGACACCAAACTGTCGACCTGTGCTGGTTGTGCACGCTCTCTGACGACTGCTTGCACAGAACGTGAAAAAGTGGCCTGCAAAACAAAACCCATTGTGCTCTATGAGCGACACATGAGGTTCTCGCCTTCTTTGTATTCTTCAGCTGATGCTTTCTGGACTCCTGCAGACAATTACTGCCAGCAGAAAAAAAATATGGCACATCTGGTTCAATTCCATTAATTTCTTTTCATAGAATAATGACTCATTGTTTCTGTGAATTAAAATGAATGTGAACTGTTATTATCGCATTCTCATTGTCATTACAGACCATTCAGTGCCATTTGGAGGCATTATAAGAGCACTTAGCTTTCTTTCCCCAAGAATTAAGATGATTTCGGGGAAAATGATGAAGTTTTGTTAAGAAGCTGTAGGTTATTTCCGCTGCTTAATCTCCAACCATTCAGCTGTGGTCTCAGAGGACGTCTCCGCTAGTGGTTTTCTTCTTTCCAAATTAACATAATAGGTCAATTAAAGCCACTGTGGTGGCCAGGGTGCTTACTGACCTGGTTTCCAAGTTCCAAGACTGGTGTTTGAAAGGAAAAAAATCCTACACATAGGCTGGCTCCAGATTTCTGCTTGGAGGAATGACATTAAATGCACCCACTAAGCCTCCGACTCCCAAATGGGTTACCAGCTCATATCAAGCTCACAGTAAAAGTGCGTGATCAAAGGCAGAAAACCTTTTCAGCTCGTCTAAGGCGAACAACTGAGCCAACAGAACAATGTGAAGTCATATTTGGGGGATTGAACACTGACTTTATGGATCTTAAGGAAAATGTTGGAGGCCAAAAGTTCTAGGAAAACCCAAATCTCTGAGAATTACCTACATCGCTTTATCACAACGGAAGACAAGCTGATAATGCCATCACCTAACCTGGACGATGGTGACAATAGCAATGAAGACAGGCGGGGGACACAGGCGGTTTTGGTGGAAATACCAACGTCGGTCCGTCTCGCAGGGCAGGATCTCGTAGGCCACATAACGGACAAAACGTTTATAAAGACCCAACCCCGTCTCATCCAGGAGGATCTCCCTCTGCAGTGTGCGGCGGCCATTGGCGATGGCTCGTCGGAAACTGCTGGAGCGTTTGCTGCTCATCTGAGGAAAGGATAAAAAAAAAACACATGCATGCATGACTTCAGCATGGGCAAGATCTTAAATCTCTAAATGGGGTCATAGTTTACAAAAACAGCATTATGATGTATTAAATAAGATTCTGAATTCATAAACCCAACATTACAACATTTAGAGAATAGATCAACCAACTGCTGGCAGTTTGAAAGAAGAAAGCTTCACTTTTCATGCTCAGAAGCTACATCCATCTTTAATATAAACACTCGGGTTAAATGTCTCCGGGAAACAGGGGAAAGAGTCCTGGTCTGTTTGTGTAGCAGCACCTTTCAAGCTCACTTTAAACAACAGGCCTTCGGTCATGCAACTCTCTGAGACCGTGACATAGACGTGTGGTTGTCAGGCAGCCAGTGCCTGTCCTCAAACAGCGGTTTAAACACAGGTTAGCATGAAGCCCAACTTGTCTTTTTTAGACCTCGGTTTCAGTTCGCTTCCAACAAGATGTTGAGAATTTGTTATTTTAATTGTTAATTGCTAATTGTTTTCAGTCATTATGCTAAGTAAGCTAAATGAGCTGCACGAGAGCGGTATCAGCCTTTCAACAAGCATGCACAAAAGCTCATTACCCAAAAACTCCCCTGAATTACTGCTTTCAAAAATGATGAGAAACGTTAAGGAATCTGCACCATGCATTCTGCATTCACTCGCTGGTTTTGATTTGTTTTTAGCTACATGATGATTTAATGTCACTGCTTTTTTAGAATCGTTACTGTCAACAGCTGGAGAACACCTTTTCACGATAAACAGATCTCACTTCGCCTGCTGCTCTCATTTCAGCAATTAAACCACAACTTTCCTCACACTAAGTGGATCAAACAGAAGCAAAGGAGGGTTTGTTCTCACATAATCTGAGGGAAGCTCATCAGTGTGACTAATCACACCGGATCGGAACAAACTAACATTCATAAACTTCTGATTTCACAGAGGCACAGACCATTTCTCTTTAACTTCTTGCCTATTATTACATTACCATTCATCTGTGTGTGATTCACTTAGGTCTTTTTGCAGGCTCTAAGCAGTAAAGTAAAGCAAAGCTATTAAACTGAGTTTAGCAGTTCATCACTCTGACACTTTGCACAGGCCTGCCTGTGTCTCAGGATGGGACACAAATGCTGGCACTGAAGGCCTTTGCTAAAAAGGTGCACTGCATAGTGGCTTAAAAACACAGGAAGTTTCAAACAACAATACACTATGAATGTTAACAGTGAGTTATTGTGCACATTTATTAAATAAATACAATTTCTTTATTCTTTTGATTTGTTTTTTTGTTCAAACTTTGTTGTGAATTCTCTTTTCAGTGTTTGCGTGCCCAAGAAGACTGTTAAAGTTCTGTCTGTAAGAGGCCACCAATATTATATTGTGAAGCTTTTATTCTATACAGCAGCGATTACATTAGGTACACTGTAAAACAACAGTTTAATGATGGTAGTCCTCTCTGCCAGCAGTCTACTGAGAGTTAACTAGGACGCTTCTTGCAGCAGCTACGCAGAGTTTAGGTGAAGAACTAACCTTAAAGGTTATTCTAATTAAAGCAGAAGTTGAGAGGTATTTAGTACTTAATAAAACCTGCACGTGTGAATTTTATTTTTCCTTGCATTTTTAAGTAGCAACTAAAACATAAAAACCATGTTACATGTGCTTTCTGATCTCTCTTTGTCATCACTTAATTACTATTTAAGTGGTTATTTTATTTGGACAAAATATAAGCCGGCCTGCCGGCTGCATCGATTACTGCTCAGGCGCCGTCGTAACAAATATGTTGTTGGAGTGCGTCCACCCTTGAATAGCAAATCTTTTATGAAAGAAACTATTGCATGGAGAGAAAGAAGGTGTGTGTGTGTGTTCATTTTAATCATAGACTCCAGCAGGTTTGCTTAGTGAGCAGAGGCTATGCAGAAGCCTGCAGGCCGGCTCTTGATAAGTTCTTTTATGGAGGCTTAGGATGAAAACTATCCTAATGCCACGATTCTGACAGCCGAGGCAGAGAACTGCCAGGATAACAACACCGAGTTCCCACTAAAAACGCTGTCTGACTGGCTACCTGCAGCAGAGACACTTCAATATCTGCATTTCTGCTCAGACAATGAGCATGCATGAGTCACTGGTATCATGATGGCTGAAAAACACCAAGCCTGAAGTCTCTGGTGTAGCTAAAACAAAAAAAACTTGAAATCAAATAATGTGTGATGACGTGAGTTTCTAGGAAGAGTAAGAAGACAGCAGCTACAACAGCAAACCTCCACTACGGGTTCATGTAACAGTAACCTTAGACAAACATGGCAGCTTCATGCGATGTGTAATGGAACCTCTGCAGGGGGCCTGCAGGAAGCACAACCCACCATTAAGGTACACCATCAGTAATTCATTAGCCAGGTCCTGCTGCTTGTAGACTCATTATATGTAGACACAGCAGGGGGCATGGTGAAAAAAAATTGTGGGTCAATAGCTATAAAAGCTAATGAGCTATGCATGCTGGTAGAAAAAAAATCTGTAAATAGGGGAGCAAATAGGAAAGAACCGACTGCTTCTTGCCTCCTCTTCGAGAAGTCGCTCGGGCAAAAACCAGGGGGAAAAAAAGTGTTAATCCCTTTTGGAAGCTAGCAGAGCAGGATGTGGTAACTATCCTAACTGTGGGTAATTATGATACTGGTGGTTGTACAGCGAGGGCGTAAGGGCCTGTTGCAAAGTGATAACCAGAACGATGTCGAGCTGGGCTGCTGGCTCTCCCACAGACAGAGGGTTGCATATTTAGTATGGAAATCAGGCCGGGAAAATGCAATTATACTATACTTGAGGCAGGAAGTGAAAGCAGAGCAAAAGGAGCAGGGGGACATTAGAAGGCAGCGATGGGAAACATACGACGAGGAGATCAGACGTCTGCCTGCGTGGGTTTGATTAATAGATTTTTGGAGGCCACCAGTGGACAGCGAAGGTGAGACATCCCCCTCTGGGCTCATTCTGAATATCTTAACACTGAATGCACAATAAAAACAAAGAAAATGTGACTTGTCCTCTTTTCTAAATAAGATCTCGCCTACTGCCTCCATGCATTGCTACTGTATTCTCTCCCATTCATATCGCCTGAGTGAAAATGTGTTCCCTGAAGGCACGGTTAAATGCGACTGTCACTCTGCTTCACCTCCTCTGACACGCAGGACTGCCGACACTAAATTGAGCATTAGCAGACTTTTGATGTGACGACAGGAGAGGGGACGGCAAGCAGACAATAACACACACACTCACACAGGCAGCCAAAACTTCAGGGGTGACAGAGGGGGGGGGGAAAAGAATCACATGATATCAGTGCAGCATCGTAAGGGAAGAGTCTTGTAGGTGTGTCTCAGTTCCCTGATGGGGGAAAGTCTGCAGGGAAATAAGTGATGGTGAGGCAAAGAGCACAAACACTCATGAAGGCCGTGTTCCCCTTCAGGGACGTGTGATTGGAGCAGACTGACAGCGGCGTGTGCGCCTCGTGGTGGCTGCAGGTTGCCTACTGTACATGCTGCTCTCAGCTCCAGTCAGTCGTCCTTGATGGATTAATTAGCCACACCACATGGTCAATACCATGCAGCTCAATACTAATTAGCAATAACAATTAAAAAAAAAAAAAGTGGCTTAAAGGCCATCCAGATGTCTGCATTGCAGCTGCAAAAGAATCCATAAATGATTCTGATTTTGCTCACTTTCCTTCCTCCCACGATGAATCGGTTATCGATGCTGAAAACAATCGAAGGCTACAGATTCCCCATCAAAAGGCTAACAGTGTCGCTGTTTGCATTTCCCGTCTAATTTGCGAGTCATCCAAAGGGCCAAAAACGCCCTCTCCTTTCCCCTCTCACGCTGTCGTGCTCTCTCGCAGCAGAATCTAAATCACTGCGCTGATTCCACCCTGACCCACATACTCAGGTTCTTTCTTGCTCAAATCTTTTTGCGGCCACAACCTTCGTTCTTGGTTTAATAGCTGCAGTGCAAGAAGAAGAAGAAGAAGAAGAGAGAAAGCCTTTACTCCAGGACACTTAGGCAAAGTGCATTACTTTTAGTTGGCGACCCATCTACAACAGAAAGCCTTGACTGGAGTTTAGTGTGCAGTGTGATGCTGATGGGCAGCATCTGTGTCCCTGGAGAGAGCGACACCGTGAGCACTGTGACTTAGGATGACTTTAAAACGCTGTAATCAGCTACTTCCAGAATGAACTTTAACTCGATTTATTTCCCATCTCAAATATGACAGAAGGCTCAGTTTAAAACTGAAAACCTGAATAAATATTAAATATGTGCTCCCCGAACTACACCTCCTGACGGAGCAGGGAGTATTCAGGCAACATCTGGGCAAAAGGATAAAAATGAAACGGGAAAGTCTTAAAATCCTTCAGCCTGAACACAGAGAACCCCCCTGCTATAATCTCTGAAACACACGCTTCACCCATGTAATTAACCATGGCTGCCATTTTGTCTCTGTCGAACATGTGCCAAATTACCACCCAAAGGAGAGCTGTGACATACTTCTTCAGCTGCACAGCTGGAACATGATGGCATCAGAGCACTCAGTAGGTGAAATTAAACATAGGATAAACACATGCTCGTCTTTCACGCTTTCACCCACCAAAAGTCCTCGTGTGTGACCTTTGAGACCTTCTGAACTGACAGAATATCTGAGGTTTATTGCACAGCTGCATAAGAAATGAGACATTCGTGCAGAAGTCTTCACTGATTAGCAGTCAGACACAGACCACTACTCTTTTGTATATGTACGAGTGTGTGTGAGTGAGTGTGTGCGTGTGTGTGTGTGAGTGCATGCACAGTTCCCCAAGAGAGGCTTTAGCAGAGCGTTACTTATTCACCCCTCTGGCTGAACTGATGGAGCTCTCTGGCTCAGATCGCCCTGCATGAAAGATGACTTGAACGTGAACGGCGCGCGAGGCAGTCTCGTAACTTGCACGCGCTCTCACACAGACGCCAGAGAAGCTGTTGCCTAGCGGTGTGATTCAAACACATTTACACCCACGGAGGTCGAGAGAGGCGGCGCGAATTCGCGGCTGCAGAACTCACGGAGCCAATGTAGAACAACAAATCACAAAAAAAAATGTTGAACACAGCCGCTAAGAGACACAACAGAGAGAAATCTCACCAGCTTGTGCACTGAAAGCACAGAAAAGGCACAGATTGAGAACACACAAACACACACGCACACGCACACACACACACACACACACACACACACACACACACACACGCACACACGCACACTGCATCTTGCTATGTCCATTTTAATAACGTGGAGGGGTGTTACATTTTCCACAGAGGCCAGACCACAAAATCAATACGGACTTCGGGCAGAGGCTATGATGCTGTAGCAGCACGACTGTCATCTGTTATACAAAAAAAGCAAGCAAAACTCTAAAGGAGGGGAGAACTGGACTAAAGCCGAGCTTTATAGAGTGAAGATGCAAACTAAAGCCAAGGAGGTGAGAGCAGCAGGGAGCAAGGAGAGGAAAGAGGGCCAAAGGTATCCACTGATAATCCGGCTGAAAATGTCACACTATGTGCTGCACTTTGTCTGCAGAGCTGGCGCATTACATGCTGCACGATGGGAGGCCAGATTCACATCAACATTCAAATATCCTCTAAATTACTCAGCAAATCTGCACACACAGTGCTCATGTGTATGAATGAGAGACTGCCTGCATGTGTGTGTGTGTGTGAGGGGGGGTACATATGGGACAGGGGGAAGTAGAGAGACAGACAAGGAAGTGGGAGGCTGCATCAATTAATAATAAACTTCTTGAAAGTGTTTGTATATATGCCAATTGTATGCATGTGCACAGCAACGTGGGTATTGTTTGGTATGCATTCACATGCACGTATCAGACAAATCTTTAACAACA
>VOQJ01012587.1:9316-24370 GCA_015052665.1 Apistogramma diplotaenia
GTGGGGGTGCGTGCTGTGGCTTGTGTTCTCCGCAGGAAATTCCCACTGTCTCTCAAAATATCTGTCATGTCTCTGTTCAGATCTGACCGAGCTGTGAGTGACTGCATTTTGAGGCAAATTGCAGCAACTGGTTTGTAGAATTATTTGTACACGCACACAAACACACACAGACACACACAAAAACACGTCCAAGTGCTTGTTTTTTTGTTTTTTTTTTATGTGGGGTTCACTCAGGTAATGGGTTTGTACATAATGCATGATTAGGATTTTCCAAGAAACAAACAGTAAAATATGAGGGGAAATTATACCTTGTTCTTCTCTGTAAGCTACAGATCCTCAGATCTGTAGCTTACAAGTCATCCGAGGTTGTGAGCTTGGCAGGATGTTTTCAGGAACGCCAATTAGGAAACCTCTCACTGGATGAGACATGTAAATCTCCTTTGGGAAACAATTTTGCTCCCAAGAGTTGCGTCTCTTGAAGGTCATAGTAGCATTTCACCTCCCCACCTGTCTTGCCCATGACTACACCACCGGGTATCACCGGATATTTCCCGCCAAGCTAGTGAGGGGAAGCTGATGATGGTATGGGTCAGTGAGGCTGATGTACTGTGACAACAGCAAGAATAATAAAACACTGTCTTGCCTGTTTACTGCTAGCCAACATTATAGTCAAAGGAATGACAAAGAATGAATGATTCATATGCTGCCTTGGATAGTCATTTATGTTTGATTCAGGAGTGTAGTAACATACCAGCTGTGGTACCTTTGGGGCGTGGTGTGGTCATCACGGGGAGTGGGTGCATGGCTCAGGATGCTGGTGAGGAGAGGGAAGAGATAGAGAGAAAGTCACACAATAGCAGGGCAGAATGAAGACAGAGAGGGGATAGCACTGGTGGTGGCCTTGTACATTTCATCTGGAGGCCCTAATAAAACCCTCACAGGCCGGCATTGATCTCTCCCAGAATAATCCATTTAGACTGAGCGTGCCTGGCCATGTGGGGCCTCTTCAATTATTTATGGGAGAATGCTGTGCAAGCTTCCGTTGGGATGCAACAATGTGCCCTGGGAAACCTGTGAACTGCAGATTGCTGGAGAGCAGAGGAGACACTACATTTGGAAGGAGGAGAAATGGCAGATGGGAAAAGAGAACTGGCTGGAGAAAGATATGAGGGACAGAGGGAGAAAAGGTGGACAAAAGAAAACATGGCGGGAAGGTGAACAGAACAGAGAAGGAGAGGCAAGGTGCCGAGGTGAGGAGAACACAGGAAACAACAAAGGAGGAGAAAAGACTGCAGGGTTGAGTTTAAGAATAGAGCTCTTAAAATGACGGAGGAGGAGGAGTGATGGGTGAATGGGAGGATAGAGTAAAAAGAAGGGTGAGTGGGGGGAATGGTGTTGGGATTAAGGAAATTAAGGAACGGAGATAAAAGGGGATGTGGAAGAAACAATAAGGCAGGTAACAAGGGAGCAGAACATACTGAGTAGCAGATGAAAGACAAGTGGAAAAAAAGAAGAAGCTGGAAAGAACAAAAGTAACAAAAGAGTTAAAAGTAAAATAAGGAGGAGGGAATAAAAGTAGTTAAATAAAGGGAGGGGGGGTTGTTAGGGAAGGGATGAGGTAAGGAAGCATCGGAGGAAGAATTATAGATGAGAAAGGGTAGAATAGTTGACAGGAAATGAGGCAGGAGTAGATGGATAGGAAGAAGGTGGAGGATGGGACCTTTAAAGCAAGTCATGAACATCTATTGATCATGGCAGAGTTATGGTTGCCATTGTGCTAAGTGGAGACATGCCAGCTTGACTGGCTGTACAGCTGATCATTATTCCTGCTGCAGTCACCTTTTGTGCTGTGTTGTTAAAAACGAGAGCGAAAAGAAATCCACATTCGTGCATTTAGTGACGTGTTTAGTATGAAAAGTTAAAAATATCCAAGTGACTTTTGCCACAACACTACAGGTTTTTCAGGGTATCACAAGAAACAAGATGATTTGGACAACATTTGGTGTAATTGAGTCGGGCTTTCATAAATCTACGGTTAAATGTGTGATTCTTTTCATGCCAGGCTGCATATCCTAAACTCCCCCCACTGCACAGTGCATGTTGTACTATTAGCAGTCCATCGGCCTCTCAGAAATCTGAATAGATTTGTCTTACCTGTAATTCCCAGCACCCTATTAGGTTTTCCATCCAGTGCCTCCTGCCAAATCCAGATTTATGATAGTGCAAAAGACAACAAAAATGGAAACTTTTCTCCTGCATGGCTGAAAGATTATGTCGGGCCCATTCTGAGAAGGTATATGCTTACTTCACACAAACCCCTGTGACCTCTTGAAAGCTTTTTTGTAGTGTCTTTACCACTTAGAACATAGTGCGGTGGTTAGCACTGCTGCCTCACTGTAAAAAGGTCCTGGTTTGAATCCAGCCTGTGTGGAGCTAGCATGTTTTCCCCCGTGGTTCTCTCCAGGTTCTCCAGCTTCCTCTAGTACAATGCAAACTCACTGGCAACACTAAGGAGAAAGGGACTTCTTCAGATGATTGAAATTATTAGTGATGTAGCAATTGAGGAGGCATGCAGTTAGGAGGGGAAGCAAAGAACTGTGTAGTGGCTATTACATAGGCTATGTTAAACTGCTTAATCAGATCTGCTAAATGGTGTGGCGGTGAAGCTATTAACTAAAGATAGCAAGTTTCTCTTTAATTAGTAGGATCCCATTTCCCACCACTCTTCCTTCTCCCAAGCAGCGACCCAGAATTTATTGTTTGTCCGCGGACATTGATTATTGGATTCTAGTAATTGTTTTGTCTTCGCTTGATTAACAAGCCTATGTTTTCTCCAGAGGCTGTGTTCAATAGCAGCCATTAATGGCAGGATTCCAGGCCAGCTTTGAATGCTAACAAGATATTTACTATGATTACAGTGGAAATGCATTCCTTATTTTCTCATTATTGTAGAACAGCTAAGTTCATTAACTTGGGCAAGGGTTGTGGTTTCACACACTAATCTTTGAGTGGGATTTCTCCCTTTGGTTGCTGCATCCAGGTGTTTAGTGATTCCTGTCCAGCACGAGGCAAGATAATAAATCTGTGGATGAGTGTGTGAACTTTGGCACTGTTGGCATGTCAGGAATTTGAGCAGTCTGCCTCGTTTTTGATCTCCTTTTTTCCCCCGTTTTTTGAGAGAGGTTAAGGTGAAAAGTAAAGTGTATTCCAGCTGTTGAGGAATAGGCATGTAATGAGAAAGAGGCAGAGGGGTGATGGAGAACTTTTGGAGGAGCTTGGGGTCATGCTAAGGGACTTGAACGATTCAAGGGCATAAGGTTTGGATGTAAGCACACTAGTGTATTATTCAGATTCTGTATATGCTGGTTTGTAAGCCCCGAAAGTAGGACCTCTACCTTTTATCTGCTGCTCTTCTCAGGCGTAGGGTGAGGAACCTGTCATCCCCTGCCTGCTACCACAACGGCCTGACGACTCTTTGATTCTCATTCCAGGAGAATGTGTTTGGAAAAATCTAGATTGTTCCTTTTTTAGGTATCCAATTTTATAACAAATATCTGTGTGAGCATGTTCTTAATACAATATAATAGTTGTGTAAAAGTTTTGCTGTTCTGTTGAACATCCTGGAGGAATTTGGATCCCTCGTGCAACATTTGTGAATGAAATGATCCAAAGATACCAACTGTATAATGTTATGGCCATGCTTCATTCTAACACCTCTGCGCAGTGTGCGTGCCAGCTTAGAAGTTGTCTGTCAAAGACCTGAAAGTGACTCAGCTCACAGTAATATTGAACTGGAATGCACAACGCTGTGGCAACGTAATAAGCTTCTTTTCATTGATACCTGTAGCAACACATACTTACAGAGCAATGCTTCTAGTTTAAAAACAGTGCCGTTTTGATTCCTTAGTTGCCCTCCCAGTAATGTGGCGTGCTGCGCTGAACCACCTGCACCTAATTTAACTTATCCTGGTTTCTCAGCAGTTAATTCTATTATGTTTCAATTTGTTTAGTTTGCATGTGTCAGTCTTCATTTTAGATCATTGTTGTGGTTTTTCTGGTTGCATTTTTTTTTTTTTTAAACCTCAGGGGATTCAAACTAACCCCGCTGTTCTCCTGTTTGCAAATTGATTAAATAAAGATTATCTCTAAGAAAATTAAGAAGTGACAATTGATAAATGCAGTCATGGGGGATTTTTTTATTCTGGCTTCCCCTGTGACAATCACCTTAAGGCCTCAATCTGCTGCTCGAGGTGGATTGTTGACTTTTAACTTTCCGCTGTCCGACTCAGCTGTGCTGTGAGCTCAAACCAGCTGCTGAAGCAAGAACAGGATGCTGAGGGAGAGGAGGAATGAGCTCTATTTAAAAGTAATTTATTTCTTCTTTCGCTTTGTTGGGTGAAGAGGAAGTGACAAATGTGAGCTTGTTGTTTATGAGGCCTGGCTAAGTGCTGGCAGGGCTGCTTTTCTCTGAGGTAGTTGGCTCTGTGTTTAATTCATGTCCTTGGGAGGTGCATTGCTTTGTGGCGTAGCGTGTGGCAGGCGAGCTAATTAGAGGTGAACCTATCTGCTTCTTATTCTCCATCTGCCTCCCGCGCACTTTGACCCTGCTTTCTCTCACTTCTTGCCCCTGTCTCTTCCACTTTTCTGTCCTCAATCTCTCTTTGGACTTTTTTCTACTTTCGACCCCGTCCTTTTCATTCCTAACTGTGCCTTTCTTTTTTCCTCTTACTCCGCGCCCTTGTGCAAAACATGTACACGAAATTTCCTTGAAATTGCCCCCTAGCTTGCTGTGCTTATTTGGAAGTGAAACATGGAAATGGAGCACGCTCCTTGTCATCACGTCCTGTCAAATAAATCATTCAGACCTTTGACAAAACCCCAAATAGGACTGCCAATTTTCAAAGCTGTCCCGTTCATCACTTTGATTCATCTTCCCAGAGATGGGAACAATGTTACCCCATCCCCACCATCCCCACCATCACCACACACACACACACACACCTTTCAAACCCACCCTCCACCACCACACGGTCGGCGAGTTAGCCAGAGAGGCTACTCTGCATTCAGTTTTCAAAGAAGAATCAGTTCAGTGCTGCACCAGTGGATGTGGGCTCTAAAGCACCCTGAGAGAAAGACAGGAGAACGACAGGGTGAGCTGAAATGTTGACCTCTTCGTCACCTCGGCTCCGCTACATCCTCTTTCTTCTCCTCTTTCTCCTGTGTACCTTGTAAGGTGCTGTTTTAATTGACATGAGGAAAAAAGCTCTAGTTATCTGGCTGCCTGCTCCTGTTTCATGTCACAACTTTTTTCCCCCCTTCCTTGTTCCTTGTCCATCATTCCTCTTCTCTGTGTCTTTGCCTCTTCGACTTCCCTTCTTTTTATCCGTATTTTATTTGTGTGTTTCTCTCTGCCTCTTTCTTTCTGTGCCTGTCTTCCTTCAGCACAGCAACATAACATTCCCCACTGATTGCCTGTGTTGTTTCCCTCCTCTTCTTTCCTCCTTGTCTAGTTATTTACATCTCCCTGCCTCACGCCAGCCTCCTCAACTTGTCCCCTTCTTCTCATCTCTGACTTAAAATCTTTATATAATTGTTTTGTAAATTTTGAAATGAGCGAAGCTGCATAGATCCGGTTTGGAAAACCAAAACAATGGTTCATGTTGCAGCAATATCTACTAGTTCAATTATACACAATATAATATTGAATCTATGGGAGAATTGCATGGCAGTAAACCTGGAGCTGTAAGTATAAGGAGGAAAGGAAGAAAACACTGAAATACAAGTTAATATTGCATTAAATATCTACTTAAATAGAGTCCAGAGGACTTTCATCATGTCTGTAAAGCACTGACACTTGCTTCTACAAGGACTTTGGTTCCAGCAACTCTTCCTCCATTATTGAGCTGTCTGTATTTCCATCTGGCATCACCTGGCAGCGGAAAACCTTCTCCGTCCATCCTCTGCTTTGCAGTGCATGACGAGTTTTGTTTGACTGACACTTCTCTATGTTCTTCCTATGTTCACGCTATTCAGCTCGGAAAATGAAAGAAATCCATTTTCACTTAGATCTGCAAAGATAGCAGCCCATCCCATCCTATCATGATGGGCTCATGAGCAGGTGAATGTCATACTTGCCTCCTGGAGACAGAGGACAGACAGGAAATGTTCTTTGGGTTTGAAACGGCCTGTGGATGATATGAGCTCCGTTTTTAGATTTTTTTTTTTTTTGGTATGTTGAGTCATACAAGCTGTATATTCTCGAGTTTATGATGAAGTCGGACCTTTTTAGAATCTGCATGAGCAGAGACCAGTGTATTGTAATTACTGCATAACGTCCACACAGCCAAGAGAGTTACAACATACACATGAGAAAAAAATGGCACAAAAGCATTAATAGAGCCTGCACATTGTCATCTAGCTTCATTTTGTATTATTCTACTGCCACATGCTCCTTTCTGTATTTGAGCACCAAAAATAGCTCTTAAGTGTCATGGGACCTTATTATGCTCCTGGGTCAAATGCCAGTCCTGCCTAACACTGATAGTCAACTTTTATGTAATTTTCTTAGCTTTTGCACACACACACACACACACACACACACACACCCTTCCTTTTTTTCCCCTTTCCTCCCAACAACCAGCTTGTCCTGTCACTTCAAGGTGGGGCTTCAAACTGTGGTGCAGTTTTTCACAGACGCCCTTTGTTTTCATCTATTGTTCTTAAAAGCGATTATGACCATCAGACAAGGCCATTAAATATTTAGCAGGACCCGGGCTGCTGCTTTCACTGGCTTCACAGGAACGCACACCACAGATGTTCAAAGTGTCTCTCTGCAGCAAGACGGTGCACAGATATTTTTGAGGGGCAGTCGCTCCATTACATAAAAGCGGCTTTTTGGACATTGAGTATGTGGAGATCATGTGTGGTTCAGTGGCAGTGCTTAATGTGTTTCTTTGCCCTTTAGGTAGCGTCTTTGTGTTTCGTGTGTGTGCCTGTGCTGTATGTCTGTTTCCTGTTTGTGTAAGTCGGTGTGTTTTCAGCGCCTGCCCCTCACATTATTTCGCTTTTCAATATGAGAAAATTTATGTCTAACTCGAATCCTCCTTCTCCACTGCACAAAGAAGAAGAGTGATGAGTTGCTTGAAAGAAACAAAATTAATAAACTCCTCTGCTATTGATTTCACTACAAACTGCTGGATTCACCAATTGTCTCTCACTGCTACGTTCAATAACAAAGTTCAAATCTGAGAAACTGTGTTATGGGCAAGCTATAATCATGTTAACTGTTTTTTTTTTCTTCAAAATATTAAACAGAAAATATTTAATTAATCAAGCTTTACAGGTTGAAAAGCTGCATCAGTCATTGTTAAAGTCATCATGCCCTTGCAGCATAGCAGAGCTTTGTTGCCTTGGCTGTTATTATTTAAAAGGATTTCAACTGAGAGAGCAGCCAGGAGTTTAGTGTCTTTGCTCAAGGGATGTTTTGGCTGCTCTGAAAATGAAACGCGATGTGCCAGTTATGAGACGTCCAACCACAAGTCCACCCTTCCAGTTTATAATCTTACATTTGAGTAGCGCAAGTGATGATGATGAAATAAGGTTTTGCCCTACCAGATATTATGTCTCATATTGCCGTCTGCTTGCGCTGAAGTTTCATTTTCTACAAACAAGTTAAGTAAGAAGCTCACTTGGTGGGGATTGCCTCGTGGCTTCACATCTTCCTCCAACAGTCCAAACAAATACAGGTTAATGAAGTGGGAAACTATTTCTGTCTACATACTTTTCTGCTGTGCAAAAAAATAGATCCTCACAATGGGAACAGTTTTGCTTACGGTGGCCACAGACCATTGCTCTCTCCTTATCCCTCCTGGCTGAATGAGATGGCACACACAGCCCAGTCAGGTTGCACAAGTAGTCCAGCTCTTCATGAATGCGCTGTAGGAAGATGGTTTGCTGTGTCTCTCTGCACAGTCTCAATAGCACTGAGGAGATACCAGCGGGCGGGCCATTACATGAGTAGAGCTGGACGGGGCCGCAGAAGGGCATCAACCCAGCGGCAAGACCAGAATCTGTGAGGAGGAACAGGAGAACTGGAGCTGTACAAAATGACCTCCAGCAGTCTATTTACATGCAGCTCAATTGGAACACCAGAGAACACCAGAACTGGCGAGTCAGACCTCGACATGTGAGCCAACGTCTACCTGCCTGCTGGAATGAAATCCTCAGATAGACCCTGTGCTGCTTCAGTGTGCACTGGGTTCCTTCGGATGCAGGACAACACCCAACCTCATGTGGCCAGAATGTGTAGGCAGTTCCTGGGATGTTAACTATCAGTGCACCTATACTGGCACGAACTGCTCGGCAGCCCAGTGATGCCCTGATCCAGGTCTAAGAGGATACCACTCAGGGGATCACTGTCTCGTCAGGAGGAGGTCCAGACATCAGGACTGTCAGGAGTGCATGCAGGCACACAGGAGCCATAAACATTATGGCTACATTATGATGCAAGTTGTATCGGCATGCAATTTCAAAAAATTTTTTGCCTCCTCATACAGGAAGATGCTTTTCTAATAAAAAAACTGGCACTAATGGAGTATCCTGTGCAGGCAAAGTCAACAAATCCACAGGATTTTAAACACAAATACTTCTGATTCAGCTGAAGGTGGAGAAAGGAACTCAAAAACGTACCCAGCGCAGATTTGAGTCTCAGTAGAAGATCACTAAATCACTGGTTAAGGCAGACTTTGGGTGCAGCTGAGAGGCATATTTCAAAGATGCTGAAGAGCCTATTCATACTTATGCAGAAGTGAGTTATGTTAATTGATGAAAGTCCTTGGTTTTAATGGCTGTGTAGTAGTTGGTATTGAGAAGAAAGTGACAAGCTGTGATATGTGTTTGCATGGGCCAGCCAACTAACCCTCTCTCTGGCTTCCTCCCTTTTTGCCTAATGGTTGATAATGAAGAGGGCATCTTTACAGAAATGACATGTGCACGTCCTTTACTGGGAACAGACGTGCACATAAAGGCTGGGCTCACTGCCCTTCAGAATACTGGACCTGACATTAATCTTTAAACGACTGTTGCTTCTTCCCTAAGACTTTCAATCCATTAGTGGCCATCTTGAGATGGAGGGAGATTGCCAAAGAGCCAAAGACAGAGAGGCAGCGTCTGTGTGTGTGTGTGTGTGTAAGAATGTGTTGCGGATGGGAGAGAGTGCAATGGAAAGGATGATGTCAATGATAATGGAGGATGAGGACAGGGAATCAAAGAGACCAGCTGAGGCCACGCAGAGGTATGCAGTGATAGTGTGTGTGTTTATGTGTGTGTGTGTGTGTGAGAGAGAGGGAGAAGTAAGACAGAGGGGGCACAGGCCTTTCTGAAAAAAAATTGTCACATCAGCAATTGTGTTCCTCCATTGATGACACACTGACACACGGTCTCCTGCTCTCGAACACTTTTTTACATTTTTTTAATGTAAATAAGCGATCGCACAACAAAATCAATGAATACTGAATTACTAAAGCAAACAGATTCAAAGTTGGTTGTTCATGCTGAAGCGTAATTCCCTCGCCTCTTCATGAGTATCTACAAATTCAGTCCTGTGTTTCTTTGCTTCTGTCTCCAGTATTTCCATTATTGCACGCAGAATTGCACCTTTTTCCTGTCCTTTTTTTTTTTCTTGCAATTATTCCCTACCTATTCCTGTCATTTCACATGTCCCTTTCATGCAGTCATCCCATATATCCTGTTTCTTGTTTCATCCACACTTCCCATTCTGTTCCTCCTTCCCTTCAGTTCACATCCTCCCTCACATCTCACCTTATTTCTTTGCATCTTTGTTCACTTCTCTGCCTTGACCTTCTTTTATGCTTTCTTCTAATTGCAGTCTCTCCTTGCTATTCTTCAATTCTCACTATATCCAGCGTCTCCAGCTGCAGCTTTTCTCCCCACCTCTTCTTCCTCCTCCCTTTCATGTCCTCTTTGCGCTCTCGCGCTAGCCTCTCATATTTCCTACCTCTCCTGCTCACACCCTTTTCTTTCAGCTTACTCTCCCTCCCCACCCTTCCATTCTCTCTGCTCAACCCTCTTCTTTTCCCCATATCCTCCTGTCCCCTCATCTCCCTCCCACTGCTTCTCTAGCAGTGAGCTATAGTGACTCTGACATCATTACCCTTGTTGTGACAGGTTTCATTTGTACCCTGTGGACCTATACATCAGCCTGACTGATAGTCCAGGGCCTGGGGCCAACAGAGGCCCCACCCAGACTGGGACAGAGTAACAGACAGAATGATCCTAAAACCACTCCAGCCTGTGTACCACCGGATATTTTTCCATTACTTGTTCTGATATGTCAAACTCAATACCGGCCCACAACACGCCCCAGAAACATCACCTTGGTTGAAATAACAATCCCTGTGCTTGAATGAAATAAAGAAAGAGATTTCAGGGGAGAAAATGTGCACTCACACTGTTTGATTTGTGACAGTGATTGACTGGAAATTGCCATATGGGAAAACTAATGAGTGCTTCGAAACAAATGGAAGTCATTAAATATGGCATTTAGTAGGATTTGCAATGCACCAATTTGCATGTGTCCTTTGAATTAACCACAAAATGCCCTGTTTTTTTGTTTAAGCGTGTTGTGAGTCTTGAAATGTTACTGTATTGATTTGGACTGTTTCTGTAGCTTTACGGTTGTTTCAACAAAACAGGGGTTTTTCAGTCCTGCAACTTTTTTACAAGATCTTTTTTTCATAAACATACCTTCTTATTGCCTCTAGTTTATGTACTTACGGGGGTAACGTTCATTTGTAAAATGCGTAACCTGCGATTTATAGTTCTTGAAGCCTCGGGAAGTCCGTTCAGGAATTTTCCTCATCAAAAGACCAAAATATTCATACTGCTAGCAGATTGCAAATTCAATAGGCACAGAAAATTAAGTGATCACTCATTTTAAATTTTAAATGACCCACAATCTAAATTATTTGTCCTGTTCTTACATACTGCTCAGTGCCATTACCAAAGTATGTGAGGTATTCCAGTCAACACAGCATCATATCCATCTCTGCACCCTCATAAATGCAGCCAGTACATTAACAATACCTTCAGACTGCTCCCAGTCCCATTGATCTGTGGTCATATTAATGTGTGGCTTATGAGCTCGCCGGCATCCTTTGTGGCCAGACAAAAATGAATCCACTTGAGTGTGGTGCGTTTAATGGCCGACCTACACTGTTCCTTCACAATGGAACAGATCCCTGTTGTGTTCATTAGGTTGTACAAAGTAGAAAGAACTGTTACGAAAGATCTTCATTTTGCAGGCGCCTGAACCCCCGATGTCTAATATACTGAAGAAATGGAATTGTGGGAGAGGTTTGAACATAAAATTAAGTGCATCATAATAGTTTTATATAACAGGTTAATAACTTTGCTCCATTTTGGATTATTTTGAGAGGTTCTTTATTCATTTGGCATGTTACAAAAAATATCACAATAATAAAAGCTATTTCCAAAATAACACCTCTTGAATTAGGGAGCTGTGTTCCTGCCCGTCGTGTGTTTCTGACTGTGTAGTAGTAGCCTAAAAAGCTTCTTTTCAATTGCTCAAGACTTCATGCGTTTCCTTGAGTACGTCAGTGGGAACAATCACACGTGGTCATTATCGGGTGACGAGTTATCCTACAGTAGGATGATTTTTTTTCTCGCTCTGTGTGTTCATTGGGTTGTGTTGCTTGCAGTTGGCTCAGCAAGAGCATTTATAAATAAGGGCTAGCTGTCTCGCTGTAGTCAATACCCCTCCATTCACCATGGAGGTTAGCCAAGAACAGAGTGGAGCTCAGACATTTTTCATCTACTATCCTCTAGAATACAGTCTTTTGGTGACGTGTGTATGTGTGCGTGTTTGTGCTTGCTTGCGTGCATGCACCTGTGTATGATGGTATGTGTGTGATGCCTTTTTTGTGCTAGACACAACTACTTGTATGTGTTGCTGAAGAAAAAGACTGACCACACAGAAGGCACATTAATCATCCCGTGTTTCTCTTTTTACCCGCTGCCTGGTGTAGTGTGAGTTGAGGCCTGATGGATGGCTTGACTCTCACCGTAGATTCCAAGGGAAAGGCTGTAACCTATCGACAGGCCAGAGACCCCTTGGGGAGATCCTTAGCTTACTCTGCAGACTGTACATCTCTGGAAACTTAGTGTGGCTTCTCGTGTATTTATTCCATACATTCTGCCTGACTCAAAACTGTAGTGAGAAACTGGCTGTGCAAATGTTAGCACCGTTACATGATTTCTGACTGCCGTGAACATCCTACTGACACTAAATGGGTAACTGTGTTACAGTGGAAAGACTGAATTCTTCATAAAAATACATCCTTTGCACACAAAATGATTTTCTACCATTTCATGTGAGCAGCAGAGATTACAGCATCTATATTGCACACATAAATACAAGATGATTTATTTACACAAGAATTAGTTACAATAATTACAATGTGACAAATAGCAATAATTAACTGTACTTAACTTAATAACTTTTTTTCACTATCTTATAAAATCGTACTTCTGTGGTGTATCACTCCATCCTTTTTGCTTATCAAATAGTGCACAAGACAGCTACACCTGTAGAAATGAGGCTCGTCTGATGAAGACGTTCCTTTTTGGGTGTCGCCTTGATATGTCGCTGACCTTTAAATGCACTTTACCCTTTTGTTTACTAGTTTTGTGTTCTGTTGTCAACGAGGAGCTCCCGGGTGCACAATCTTTTGAATGAGTGAAGCACTAAACAGACAATTAAAGAGACGGTACAGGCTAGCATGACTCCCGTTTGCCACCTCCTGCGGATCATTTTGATCACCCGTTGCTCCTTGATAGCTGATGAATAATAATGCGGAGTCAACATTAGGCTCCCCTCTTTTCTGAAGTGAGAGAAGGGGATAGACAGAAAGAAGGAATGGAACAAAACTAACTTTGTGTGTGTGTGCGTGTGTGTGTGTGTTTGCGTGTGTGTGTTCTTGGAGTGTTTGGAGAGAAACAGAGGGAAGAAAAAAACAAAACAGGAAGCTCTTAGTTTTCCAGAGATAGCTAGTACCTCAACACAGGGACAGGAAATAGGAAAAGAATACACACAGAGACATGACTGCAGCCTGCCTCTCCTGTTTTCGTTCCCTCTATGGCTGTCTCCTTCTTTGTCTTGTGTCTCAGTAACTCTGTGTTGTCATTCACCTAACCTTGGTGGCAGAGTGGAAGGTTTCTTGGCGCCTGCCAGTTGTTCTTGGCACAGCAACGCAAGGGAATAAACCTCAGCACTTTGATGATGAGGCGCTTAGCAGATGTCTGATGTACAGCTTGACGAAGCTTCGATTTCCCAAGGACACAGTAACTCCTCGATATGTGACAGGATGTGCATGTTTATGTGTAAGTGCAATGAATCAGACTTTGAAATCTCAAATTAGAACGGCTATTTGGCTTTCTTTTGTTTTGTTTTTTTACTCGTTGTAACCCAAAAGACCATCGCCCTTTAAGTCTGCTATGCACAATAGAACTGTGCCCTGCATTCATTGTATAGGTAAATAGATGTTGACAGATGCTTGTGTCAAGCAGACTAAGACAATTGATGCTGACAGCCTGGGTCACCGTGTCCTGAGAGCACAGGAATGTCCGCCCAGATTTCCAGGTACAGATGAAGAATTTTACCCCTGGGATGTTTCAGCCTTAAACATAATGGAACCTGTCCATTGACAAGGTAGATGGACTCTTCCAAATTATAGCTGAAACAAGGTTAGAATGTGGATAACATAGCAGAGTTTATATAAGAAAAACAAAAACAAAGCCCTCGAGCAACATGTTATTGTTTCAGAATTAATTTTATGAGCTGGAGGACATTTTCACCATCTTTCATTGTGTCACAATGCAAGCTGTAACTGCAAGTTTTTATGACCATTTAATTCAGTCGTCACCAGTTAATCCCTAAAACATGCATTTATGTACTACTTTCATCTGTGTCACTGTGCATTTTGGTAAGCCTCCTGCTCAGGTTAAGTAGCTCAGGCCTCCATTGATCTTTTTGTGTATTTAACTCGCGTTGACAGGGCCATGGTATTACTTTGACTGATATATGGTTGCTGGTATGGGTGGGTCAGAAACGGGGATCAACAAGTATTTTGATTGGCCTCCCTGTCACCCAGCATGCCACGCTGTAAGAATCACATCAGTGTATCCTATCAGGTGTGAGGTGGTAAGTATGCAAAATGCCTGACAGACTGAGAATACAAACTGCTCAGGCTCTCAAAGCCCACTGTATCAGGCAAATGTTTGATGCCCCCACCCCCCAATAAAGAAACAAAAAGCAACTTGGGATGTGTGTCCATCTGTCTGTCTGTCATGAGTGCACTTGCACAATAAACAAGCATACAAAAGCATCCATACACACGGAGACCTGGATCCCCCTGAAGGTCAGGCAATACTGGCAAATGGTAAGATAAAAGCAGAGACTTACTTAAAGCCGTGTTGCAGTCTCAGATAACATCTCATTCACTGGAACATAAAAGACAAATGTGTTTAGTTAAGCCTGACCAAATGCTGGATTTTTGGGTCAATAGAGATTTTAGGGATTAAAAAAAAATTCTTATATTTGTGGGCTCCACAATTTAGGTTATGTATTTATTTATATTGGTGCTTTTTATGAGAGCCTGTCTGCTTTTCATGATATTGAGACAAATTGCAGTATGGCCATGAAAGCTACTCTGCTGATTAACTCTTTGCGGATGGCTTTTTATCTGTTGGCATTTGATGTACGACATCTTTGTAAGGGCTACGGTCGAATGCAATCACAGGCCCTTTCATTGCAGGGGTCCCTTCAGATTGCCTGCTAGTTCTCAAGGGAGGCCATCCCTCAGAAAATATTGACTGTTGGACAGCGAGCGCCTGTGTGTATTAGAAGGGCTGCTTTAGAGAGAAATTGCAAATGTCTGTTTGTGTGTGTGTGTGTGTGTGTGTGTGTGTGTGTGTGTGTGTGTGTGTGTGTGTGTGTGGTGCGCGTGTCTGTCTCCA
>VOQJ01012588.1:0-13180 GCA_015052665.1 Apistogramma diplotaenia
TGACAAAAAAACTCAAAAATGGATACATTAAATGTAAAATAACTTTAAAATACAAATCACTGAAAATTTATTTTTTAACTCTATATTTCCACGATGGCCTCACCTGCCTCCTCTGACTGCACGTCACTGATATATATATATATACATATATATATATATATATATATATATATATAGCTGCGATATGAGATATTTGTGCCAGAGACCTCTTGTCACATTACAGAATGAACTACAATGGGAGCATTAATCTTGTGCCCAGAAAACTTTACCTATTTACTCTGTATTTTATGTGCGTGGCCTTCAGTGGGCACATGCATCATCTTGAGAGTAGTTTTTATGCAGAATTTGAAAAATTAGTCTGGCTGCATTAATGGTGATTCCAAGGGATGCTTTGGCATACATTTTGTTTATTATTCTATATACTAGATCCATTAGTATCAGGCACAAGGAAATACAAAAAACATCACTCTGACATAATGCACTGTAAACATGCAAACAAGCAAGCAGTTGCACTGCAGCACACAAACACTGAAGACAAGGTGAAGGGACAAATGTGAAGAATATCTGATTTTGAATTTAGCCACAGAATTGATTTTCATGTTGTCTCTTTTGGTTTGCCGTGATTGGATGTATTTGGTTTCTGATGACAGAAAATATCAAACATATGCATTCCCAGTCTTGTCACATGGCCTCTTTGTTGAACGTTATGCTGCACTTTACGTTGCTACATCATTCTGCAGAAAGATGATGTTGCAGGGGCGGACAAGGGAATAGATGAGAGGGAGAGAGCAAGCAAGAGACAGGGAAGCGAACGTGTTTGGCGTCAGTAGATACACCCTCTGGTGATGAATAGTGTGAAAGAGAAGGCAAATGCATCATATTAATAGATTAAGAATAGATAAAGACTTAATATACTTTGGCAATAAGATGTAACCGTTAAGAAGATAACAAATGGTCCACTATTTTCATGCCTGTTGCATGTAATTCATTTCACAATTATTGGAAATTATTTTCTAATTTGGCTCACACGGGACAGTAAGATTTTATACTGAAATTATACTGCTTAATATAATTATATGAAGGTATGATAATCAGAATCATTTGGAGACTACCTGGAAAAACTGTTAGGAGTGTTTCCAACAATATGTCTTCCAAACAAAGCGCCAATCACGTTCTGTTAATGCTGCTGTTTATTGCATCAAACATCCATGGATATCCTCTTGATGTGATGGAAAAAGGAAAAGTGGTGGAATGAAAGGGAAGGGAGAGGGCATGCAGTTTTTATGAAGCGTTCACGTCGCTGATGTTTTTCTTCTTTTCTGACACTGAAACATGAGAGAAACAGGCTGGTGCGATAGTTATTACACGGCACAGTGTTTCCATGCCACCCTAAAATCGACTTTTCACCAAGCTGTGCAAAGAATCATCTCATAAGCACTCAAATACTATATATTAGAAATCAATTTCTAATCTCACAAGCTTCCATTTTTCTCACTTCTGTTCTTCTTCTCTATGTTTCCAGAAGGGAGGTACCATGGAAAAGCCATGGGCAGAGAGAGAGGGAGAGAGGGGAAAGGCGTGAGGAAAAAAATAATCATTTGAAGGTATTCGGCAGCTTTAGCGCCCTCATCTTTTGTACCTCACGTATGCAACAACAGCTATTGTGAAGAAGAAAAGCTTTTAGCAGAGAAGAAAACTGGAGAAAGATGCAGAGCAGCAGGAAGAGGAGGACATCTGACAGATAAAACGAGGGAGCTCTGCAGCAGGATCCCTACAGTGCTGAGCACAGAACTGCGTGACTGGTCTCTGCAAGCAGAGGGAGGAGAGAAGGGTGGAAGGTAGGAAAGAAAGAAAAAGGGGGAGGGGAGGCAATTCAGTGCAGTGCTAGCAGACTGGATGAGTAGCAGCCGCGGCACAGGCAGCAACATCAGCACCACTAGCTGTAGCATCTTTCTTTGTGGCTGCTGGAGGCTGTCTTGTAGCTGCTCTATCATAAACGGCCACAAGACACACACACAAATATCTGGACACAGACGCTCCTCGTGCTTGCCTCATACACACACATGTCGTGGTGGCCACCAGAGAAGAGGTAGTAAGTGACGGGGCTCGGGGGACAGAGGGACACAGGAAGAGGAAACCGGGACGACTGGTGGTAGTGCAAACGAGAGGAGGGCTGGAGCGACCGTGACTGGAGCAGCAGCAACAGTAGCAGCGGCACCATGGCGCAAGCCGCCAAGCAGCTCCGCAAGACCAAGGACCTCGCGGAGGCCGCCGCCCAGGAGCAGAGGGAGAAGGAGGAGGAAAAGATAAAAAAGAGGAATCGATCCAGGGACCGCAGGCGCAAGGTATGGCTGCTTATCTCGAGAGATGGAGGAAATGACACTTATTCTTACATCTTTCCTCCTCCACCTGCCTTTCTCTATCTCCAGCAGTCTGTCCCTCTCACTGTGCATGATTGGTTAGGATGCAATTACACATGTATAATTACACAGTTGGTCTTATGGTGTCAGCTGGTGTGTGTGTGTGTGTGTGTGTATGTGTATGTGTGTGTAGGCTAACCAGTCAAGCACATATGCTTTGGTACAGGTTGTGTCTGCTCTGTCAGATATTTAACCATGGGGAGAGAAAACAAGGCATATAATGACTGTTATGTCACCAGAGGTGTGAATAATATGCGCTGCTGGTCAAATAACACGAGATGTCCTTTTTTTTAATTCTTCCCGACAAGCGTTTTAGGGGATTTGAGCCTCACAGAGTGTACACCATATGGATCTCAATGGAAATCCAAGTTAAGGGCACTGCACAAGCTTATATTTTAATAAAGAATTTTGCCACCACTTAAACGCTTTACTCTCTCCCTTAGATTTGGTGTCTTCCCCCATATTACAGTTTTTTTCATTGGAGGAAATGTAAAATGGAGGGGGAAAATGGAGGTACACTCTAATAATAGATGCAATTTTAATGCATCTGTGTATCTTTTGGGGCATATTTGTGCTACGTGCAGTTTTCAAAGGAGAGACCTTTGGGGGTGATTATATGTAACATTTCCTGCAAGTAATATTTTTTTGTTTTTGAAAATTAATATTTAAATTTGTTGTGACAATATGGGCACACAGAATATCATCCTGGAGGCATGAGAGCGCTCATTTACCCCCTTTCACTTCTCTCCTGGACTCTCCCGCTCTGGCTGTGCCACTGGGTGCAGATTTTATTGGGGTTGTGCCGCCTCGCACTCATGCTTGGCAGGGCTGAAATGATTTATGAAAACACATATTAAATTTTGAGAGGTGCATGTTGAATGATTGAAAAATATTTTTATCCGTTTCTAGGTCTGACAGCATTATTCCATGATCCGAGACTTAGTGTTCAGTATTATGCAAGTTGTTTTTTGTAATATAGAATTGTTGGAGAATATACAGGTCTGCATGTAACGACTTGCACAAGATGTGTGTGTGTGTTGCGTGTGTGTGTGAGAGAGAGAGTGTGTGAAGGAGAGATAATGGATTTGTTAGAAAGAGAGAAACAATGCTAATTGCTAAATGCTAAAACAAAATTGGAGAGAATACTGTGGTGCTCATGAGGTGTAATGTTTTTTTTCTTTCTGGGTTATTTCATTTTTTTAAGCATTGCTCTGAATGGAAACGTGTGGTTTCTAAAGCCATGCAAATGTCTTTAGCAGTATAATCATCTCGTTTTGCTGGTGTACTTTTTGTTAAAGGTATGAATGAATTGGAATGGATAAGTGGGGAAAACATATGGTGACGTGTTGAGGTGCCAGTTTGTGTGACATGGTGACAGTTTACATAATGAGCTTTTAATTTCCCCAGTTATTTGTGAGAGTGAGGGTTTGTTTTTGGCAGCTTAATTTTCCTATTTTGGTACTATGACCAGGCAGTAAAGCAAACTTTGTTAAGAGCTTATAACATTTTGAAAACTGATGCTTTATGCATGAACACTGAATACATTGACCAGAAGATGCAGGTAACTATAGAAGATTAAAATTGTGGTTGTTTGGAGAATCTCCACTTTCCTCTAGTGTTGAAATGAATCACTATAAATTTTACTCAGGAGGGAATAATAGGAATCTCTACATTACGTTATAACATGGTAAGATATGTTACAGGATAGGTTGCATTATGCCATTGTGGACAAGGTTGCAGTGAGCAGCATTGATGATCACAGGGGATTTACAAGATTTTGCAAAATTATTAATAGGATTAATGTCTGTTCATCTGTTGCCACCTAACAGATGAACAGATGTTTGCACTATATAAATTTTTAAGTCTCCCTGCTGCTGGAACCCCTCTCCACCCAGTGCAAAAGCTAGGAGGACTGAGGCTTTTTCCACCTTGGCATCTGGTTTCTCTGGAGGCCTGAAGGTGTACCTTTGCTTCAGACCAATTGGTGTGGAACTGGACTCGGAGACTTTGTTCACACGAACAGTAATCTCTTGGGTGTAGGTGGCAGAAGTGTAGTCCTGCGAGAGCTGGCTGCAAAGTTGGGCGTCATATCATGAAATAATACTGCACAGAACCTGAATGACTTCAAGTGAGGGCCCACATAACTTCTCAGCAGACGCTGGTTCATCCAGGTAAATGGCCTTTCCCCATCCAGGACACGAGAGAGGGTCATCCAGATGCTGCTGCATCATTACCCTTGAGGCCAGTAATTGGAGAGGTGTTAGTGACCTGAACTCGACCACACACATTGCATAGTGACAGAGCTCATGGTGTGGTCAGTACAGTACAGTCCTGAGTACAGTCCCGGGTATGGTTTTGATGGTGGATTGATTAATCCAGCTCCAGAAACTGTTCATAGCTGGGCACAGTGACGTGAATACAGTGGTTTGATCCATAAAGCTGTTAGCTTGGAGACAAAATTGGGGAATATGGGGAGGAGATTATTGATGCTTTCTGAGGCTGAGGAGGAGAGGGTCTTTCCACTTGAAGCCTCTTGCCTGCACAGTGAAACAGGGAAAAAATGTAAAAAGCAACACACTATCTCAGGAAGGCATGCTGCCTGACCAGGTTCTCCTGCTCGTGTTCCAACAAACCTTGGCTATCTAGGCTGTTGTCCAACACGTCATCATCATTCTGCTGAGTGTCAAGCTCAGGCTGTAGCTGGCCAGCACCTTCACATGGTTGTGACTTGTACTCAGCTTACTGATGGTAAGCTCAACTAGTTGTGGAGATATCGACTGGATGCTCCTCACCTTTAAACTCAGATGAAGCTGGGTCCACAGACTCGGAGAGGACAGGGTCATGCTTTGCAACATCAGTCATTGCCAGCACTTTCTCCACAAATGTCACCCAGTTTTTCAGAGTTGTGTGATGGTGACAAAATGCACAAGCTTCTGGCTCAGACAGTCCCCAGGCAGATGGGGCACACTTGGTGCTGGTTCTCGTCATGCATGGAGAAACCACATACATGAGGGCAGGGCAAAAATGCTTGGTACTCACATCAAAATGCAATGCAAAAAATGACTCCACAGAAACTCGACACAAGTACTCTGTGCAGGCAATCTGCGGACTAACTGAGTACTGGTGGCTAACACCAACAAGGGCATTTAAGTTCATTTCAAGTCAGCAGACAAAAGAGCTAATTAGCAGTAGCTAGCTAGCCCAATTCAGTTGAGGTGTTCTTAGCGATGTGAAGAAACTGAGGGATGACTGAGATGTGCAGGTAGGGCCTTGCATATGTCCTAACAGGTCAACTGCTTTAAAGGTGTGAGCTGAGGTGTCTTCAGCCAGGGGACGAAGGGGGCATGATATCTAATACTGTATGTCTTGTACTGAGTGAATTGACTGAAAGGAAACATACCATTTTGCTATTTTTAAATATTGCAGTTTAAGCGGGCCCTGTCATGTAAAATGAAAAGGTATTGAAATGATCATTAGATAATACAGCTTAAAATATTTTTCTTTTTATTAATCAAAAAGAGGAAAATTGGGTCACCAAAGCAGCATTGTTTTGTCCTCGAACTCCCTTCAGATCTAAGAGCCTTTTGAGTGCTTCTTTCATGCTAGTGAATTTACCTTAACTATCCACTAATCATTATGTAGTTAGAATTAGTGACATTTTTTTTATAATGTTAAATAATATTTAGGCCTTGGCTTCACTGTAGAGTCATAAAAATTCACATGAGTGTGTGAGTGACACCAGACACAATATTTTGGATGCTTCAATACTTTTTGATCCCTTTTGATAGGAATTTGTGTTTAAGTAAATGGGATATTCGGCTTAATTAATTTAGATTTGGAGTTTGCATAATGTGATAGAGTCCTTTATTGTGAAAGCGGGATTTGTATTTCCTTTTGTTGTCTTTTAAACAACACCAGTGCTAAAAGTGACTGTTACTTTTTGAACAGTAACAAACTAAAGGGGGCTTCAACGAAGATACCCACCGTTGCTAGTCAAATACACTTGAATCATGGTAGCATCAGCTGATGATTATAAAAGGAGATCAGTTGAAGATAGTCATGTTAGAGACATTAAGTGATACATCTGTTTGGTATTAAACAGACATTGCTGAAACATACACTATATAATCACAAGTACAGGGCAACCTACACATTGCAGCATTGTGCACATTGTGCTGATGCTAATGGCAGAGGAGTGATGATGACTTTTATGCACTACACACTTCAGCACTCAGTAACTTTATGTGTTCTGCCATCTAAACATCCTGAACTCTTCACAAAGTGACTTGCTGCAGTGGTGGCATCCTATTAGAGTGTCACACTCAAATTCATTGAGGTTTTTCACAAACATTTGTAAAGCAGACTACACAGCTAGATACTTGACTTTATAGAACTATGGCAAAAGGACTGAAAACATCTGAATTAATAGGTGTTGCCCAATAATTTTGTGAACACAGTGTAGAACAACCCTAATTCAAAGACTTGTAGTTTATATATTTTAGTTTATTAATTCATTGCCTTCATTTTAATTAAATTACACAAATCTTCAGAAACATGTCCAGGTTAAACTGGGCTGGTGAAATGATAATAATTGGGAAACAAAATCTGTAGTTGCCATCAGATATTCACAATTGCTCTCAATTGTAAGACAATTTCTGCTTTTTCAAACATCATGAGTGAAAATTTCATGTGGATGTAGGTGTTCAAAGGGCTGTGTAACATAGTGGACACCTTCCATAACCAAACACAAAATGAAACCTGGCAAAACTATTCTTAGAAATACTTTTCTTCAGAAATGCTCCAAAAACAATGCTTCATTTTATTTAAATTTAAAGAGAAAAAGCATTTGCTGTTTTTAAGCCATAGGCTTTTGCTATAATGACAATTAGAAAGGAATGGGAAACTATGTACAACATGAGTGTTCCTGTGGTCTGCTGGATTTCAGAAGCTTAAGGCATTGAGCACTAAGAATTCATCTGTGCTTGACTGCTTCTGAATGTTTGACCTTTCCCTCTCACCTTCACCTCAGCAATCAACCGTGCCACTTCACTGTGTGTCCCTACCTGAATCGGTCTTATTTCCTTCAGCAGATTTTTAACTGTGATCCCAGAAGAAATGAGGAAGCAAGTCAGAGAGACAGAGTGGAGGATCAGGCACAGGCAGGTCTTAATGTTCTGAGGATGTTAATTGGCTCCATTCGATGTAAATCAAACTCGGCAGGATGGCATCTCTCTTCCCTATTCCTCCTCTTGCACAAAGGTTACCCGCTACAGTGCCAACAGCGATCCTATCACAGCTCTGGACAGACTGGACAGTAATGCAGTTAGGGAGTCCGCAAAGAAAGTAGCTACGCTGGCTAAGACACACGACTTACAACTGCGGAGCAGTTTTGGAATAGACCCCTGTCATCTACATCATAATCTACTCATCTTTTCTGTCCTTCCTCGCATATTTTGAGAAACTGAAAGTAAATCATTTTTGAGAGGACATCAAGGGCAGAAATTTCTATGAATCAATGAACAAGCTTTCATGTGCTAAATGCTGTTTGTTTGATTGTATTGTAATGGATAAGTGTTGGCCTGTTCATGCAAAGCACTTTAATCAGGTTGAGTTAACCCAGTGAAAATACTTGTGCTCTGTTTGCTATTCATAATCCTCCCGTGACTACAATTGATTTTTGCATCTCTTATTTAATTACCAAGTGAATTCAATCCAACACATATATTTACAAACACAGAAGATTGAATTAAGTGTCTGAAACGCACATCAAAACTAGACTCAGTACAACCCAATTATATTACATGAGCTATTTAATCAAAATGCTTAAAGCTTGGGTCATTAAGTTGATCTTTTTTAAATTATGAATGAAGGTTTAACTGATGAATGAGAGCTAGATTTATCACCGTGTAGGACAGTTTGCAGCTAAATACTCAGTTTTACAGTGTTGTCGTGAGAGCGAGAACTCTTTAACCAGAGGGAATGGACACTTGACCTGTTCTAAGCTTACATGCCCTTTTGATTTTTCTTGGAAGCACGCATTGTGTATTTTCTTCAGCTTCAGCTAGTTAACTGGGTTTCTCTGTTCATCATATGCACGCAAAGTCAGTTCTTTTGTATTTTAAATCCATAACTGTTATTCTGTTCTTTATATTCTGGGCCTTTCGTTCATTGTTGCTCCAATTCTACACTTGAATATGAGGTGTCACTTTTGCACATCAAGGCATAGCTGTGCAAAAGAGGTACAAGCAGGCAGAGCTGGAGAAAAAAGTGATGCTAAGTCATTTCTAAGTCATTTCTGGCCACTGGTGAAAGGTTCTGAATTGCAGCATCAAACATGCTTTGAAATCTTGCTTAGTACTTCTAAATAATATGGAACAACTTTTACTTGAATAATTGTCAGCTGAGTTGTAGTGTGTAACAGATTCCTCTTCTTTAATGGGGCACATAAATTACGGGCCATTAAAGGCTGAGAGGAGTGCTGTGACTTGGGAAGCACATGGTTGGTCATCTTCAGATTGCACTTTTTATTCATTTTCTGTAACCAATCTGTTACGTGAAACCCTTTTACTCTAGTAGCTCAGCATGAGGCTCCTTAGGTCTGTGCATCTCTCGGTTTCCTCCAGGCTTGCACTTAATACAATGGTTCTAGAGCTCTTTTAATGGATACTGTGTGCTTTTCTGTGTGCTCTTTGCTCCTGTTTTGAGAGGAGCTGTATGTATGCATGTGTGAGCACATACAGTACTGTACAGTTTGTGTGTGTGACATGCCAGGCCTTCAGGATATCTCATTTCACTTTTATGTAACCTTATGGACACCCAGCACTAATTAGCCAAAGCTCTCTTCTGTTGCTCTCCTCCCTTTCTTTGTCTCGCTGCTCACTTTCACAAAACAACCCATGGCATACTGACCTCAGAAATACTTCTCAGAGATGCCTAACTTTGGTAATTAGAAGATTTATATCTGCATAAATAATTTTATTCAAATACTTTAGACAGGGGGAAAAAGTCCTTGTTTGTCTCTTATTGTAAGTCACGAAGTTGGATGCTGATTAATAGGTCATTTAGACAGTTCATTCCAATGCAGTGAATAGGAGAATTACTTTCATCCAGTCTGCAAGAAAGCAACCTAATCACACTGAGTCATACACAAAGGCCTGAGCCATTATTCCACTTTGAACTACATGAACATATTGATTTATATGGATTTACTTCAGGCCAGACAACTTACAGTAAAACTACAGGAAGCCCAGATGATAACACATGTAAAAGCATAGAGTTCCTGTGTTGTTGACGATAGACGCACATTAGTCGCTGCGGATGTCTAGCACCCATCCATCCACTGTTTATCACTTATGCGCCTTAGGGATACGGGGGTGTCCAAAACTGATTATTAATGACGATAAGTGTATCTTCATTTCATAAAACAGTAATTACTTTATGGTCGGTACAGCTATGGTTACAAACTGTCTCCACCGCCCCACAATTGTTATCGATTCTAATTTATTTGCCATAAAGAGACTAAGTTTAATTGAGTTATCTGAGTTTACCTTTATTCCTTCAGTAAGTGCCACCACTATGAGTGATGCTTGCATGTTTAAAAAATATATAGATACCTGGTGTCAGTGTTGATCTTGTATACCAAGAGGAAGCAATGCTTTGCATTACTGTATCAATATTTTTATCGTATCTCTAGTGATCTGATGCCTTTTTATCCCCTTTGAGAAAAGGGAAGGCAGGATAAACCAAGGTCGAAGGGAACAGAGCAAAGCAGCACTCTGCCCAGCAATAAGCATCCACAGGCTATATTTACCAGGCAGCCTAGGATTACACTGCATCTGAGCTACCCATATATCTGCACACCACTAACTGAGCACCTGCTCAGTGTTGAGTATTGTGTCTGATGTTACTCCGGATCCTTACCTGTTCAAACAACACGCATGATTCCAGAATAGAACCACAGTGGCCGATATTAATCAGATCTCTCTGAGGGCTTATCTAGGACTCAGTCTGACTGACACATATTTTGATCTGGAGATCAAAGTGATTTTAGATTAGCACGTCTTGTCAGACACCTTTGATAAGTATCAGGAAAGTAATTTTGCTCTGTGACTCTTTGTTGGCTGTTTACCCAGAATTATTACAACAAAATTGTCACATTTATTCAAAGGTATGCCCAGTTTCCTTCTGGTATTGTGTTGGTATTGTGTATCAGCTCATCTGCCAGCCTGAACCTGTTAATCAGAGGACCAGTTAGCAAGGCCACCCAATGTGAAGTACTGAGGTGCTGAGGGAGGGATAACAGCTGTAAATGCTTTGGCAAAGTTTAATGTGACCCTGAGGTCATTCTACCAGCAGTCAGAAGTGATGAATGTTACCATCGTTATTAAGGTGTGACACTGCATGTGGTGGGATGATGAAGAGATGAGGTGATGGATGAGGACATGCCTTGGTTGGTGATGAGAAATCTAACTTGTGCCACAGATCACTAGCTTGATGCAAAATCCTGACGGGGGGAAAAAAACCTTTTGTTGATCTATTTTCACTCTCAAACTGCCTGTATTTGGTCCTAGATTTATAAGAATGCTTCATGAATCAAATTTCAAATCAAAGCACAATTGAAGACACTAAGCTAAATCAATAACATGATTCAGAGACTGGTTGGTTTGCAGATGTTTATGAAATAAGCCTTGGATTCCAGTAACTTCTAGATCAAATCAAAGTTAAATCCAAAACATGCTGTAGAGCATCTACAAAACATATTTAACTTTCACAGCTAACGCCAATGATGCATTTAAATCATCACGGTTCATTAGTGAAATCATGTGAGCACAGCCAAGAATTATTAGAGGAAAAGTGAAAGTGGTGTAGACTGGCACAATGCCACGCACTGATATACAGACAAAGAGTTCTCACACACAGACACACACATGCACATACACTCAAAGCTGTAGCTGGGCATTATGTAATGGAATTAGTGCTCCTGAAGGTCTACATGGATCGTGTAGCTCGCAGGAGTCCACTAATGCACTGAAGCGACCACTCTTAGGCACGCCCTGACTGCATCACTTTACTTCGCTGACCTAAAGACATTTTATAGTACACGTGCTTTGCTAATGGACATAATGCTTGATCAAAAAGTAAGGACTGTGTATGGCGGTGTTAGTGGAGGCATTTTCTATTATTTCTTACACATCGTTTCGTTATGATGACATAATTGAAAATCTTGTGCAAATGTGTATTTCTCACATCCTCCAAACCATCTTGAGAATGATTTTAGGGTTTGTAGAAAGAAAAACACTTGGAGAAATATAACTATAAACAGACAATTGGTTTTCAATTAAATTTAGTGACTTATAGTGACGTAAGGTGAAGAACAAATATATTAGTGATGCAAAGTGGGCGGGCCCCGAGTTACACATTCATCCACTTTGTGACGAGTGATAGAAGCACCTATTAAGAGCCTATTATTTAAAAAATATTAATAAAAAATAAAAGATTTTAGGTAATTGCCAAGGTCCACATGAGGCGCCCAGTATGTCGCATTATTTTTGAAGGCTGATGCAACCAAACAAGTCATACTGTTTTGGGGCGTCATAATAGGGATAAAAACACATAATTCCCAATGAAATGGACCAGGTCTTTTTTTTTTCCATTTATTAATGGATGAATCTGTGATGGTGGTCTAATTGCTTTGTGCATTTGTGTGGTGTGTGAGCGTGGTGAAAAGGGGTGTCATGTGTCACTAGAATCGCTATCGGATGCCAGATGGAATGGCTCCTCTTCAGGCTCGTCACTCGACAAACAATCGCTGCTGGCGGGCAGCACGCCTGAACATATGCACATTAAAAACAAGTTTTACTCACTGTAAACACTATTAGTTGTCAAGGTGTGAAGCCACCAGAAAACAAGTTCAAATATTACATCAGCAGTTGTAATATTTCCAGTACATCCCTGACAGAGCCGGCTGCCATTCATTCACTGATATCACTTCACACTCTCTGACCAGAGAGCTTGCATCAGCACACACTGATGGCAGCTGGGCTGGAAATGAGATATCTGGGGGAAACAGCTAGAAGCAAACCGAGTGTTTCTCCTCAGTCAGCTTTAAGTCCTTGTCATCTTTCAGCCATTTTCCACTCTCGAGCTACAGTATAATTCTTTTTTTCCTTCTACCCCAGTGAAGAGTCTTGTCTTTTTTGACTTTAAACGTGTCATCAAGTACATAATGTGCATGTAGGAGACTTATCAACACTGCTCTTTGTTACTGTGCACTATACCCCACAGTTTGCTGTACAGAGGCATTGACTTGGAAAACCCACACTGCACTCATATAAATACTTTATTGCTAATTCAATTTTAAACTCTAAATGGGAGGAGGGAAACTGTAGCAACTGTTCGTTCATCCATCTGTTCATCAGTGCTTTCCTGTGTTACATGTCTTTCTGTTTCTCTGCTTATTCTTCCTTGCTTCATTTTGCATCTGTTTCTCTACAATCTTCCATCTTATCCTGTACACCTTCTCCTTTACCTCTATGCATCTTTCACCCCCCCCCCCACCTGCCTCATTTGTTCCTTTCTTAATCATTTTTTTAATATAATTTCACAAGTACTTGTCAGTTATTGTTTAATCCTAGAAATAAAGCTGATAGAGAATGGTAAATGGGCTAGTTCTTATATAGCACTTTTCTACTCTTCAGAGCACTCAAAGCACGTATACAACACGTTCACATTCACCCATTCACACCACATTCATTCAAGCA
>VOQJ01012591.1:0-20249 GCA_015052665.1 Apistogramma diplotaenia
GGGTGTACCCTGCCTCTCGCCCTATGTCAGCTGGGATAGGCTCCAGCCCCCCCACGACCCCGAACGGGATAAGCGGTAGAGAATGGATGGATGGATGGATGATGAGTCTCGATTTTTGACATTTTTGATGACAGGGTCATCAAAACACAGACCTCAATGTTTTGACATCTGTCTCGTTACACCAGTGATTAAAAACACAAACCACAAAAATCTTTCTTGTAGCTGCTCTAACGTTCATAGACGATGCGCAAAGGCTGTTAAAGCCGCCCGTCTGTAACTGTGTGCAAAATTCAGCCCATTCCCTAAGCTCCCAGATTACCTGCCACACAATGGCTTTAGGGAATTCAAACACCCCACAAGCCACAATCCTGCTCCACTCAATGATCAATGATAGTCTGTAGCATGCAGATTTATAGAACAGTTTGTAGTTGGCTGCTAGTATCAACGTGTGACCAATTTGCTGTCCCCTAAAATGCATTACCATACTGTATGCTCGATAAAACATGCAAAAGAGATCTTAAGCTTCAGGGTGTTTGTATGGCAGCTTGGTAGCATTGCTGTGCTCTGCAGTCCCATTAACCACTTAGTAACATTCAGTAAGCATCTAGGTTCACTGGTGGTGCACCAGGTACTACCACCTAATGCAAAACTCTAAAAAACCAAGTTGAGAGGAGTTGAGTATGTACAAGTGAAAAAAAGGCAATTAAAATATTCTGTATGCAAATGCTAATCATTGAGTTGACATTTATCAACAGGAAATTCGGAGTCACCATACCTTCTCCTGAACGTAGTCCATGATGTTTTTGAAGTCCAAGTCGTCATAGTAGTTTACCATGCCTTTTCGGATGTTCTTGTTAAATAAATCCACCGTCTGTGAGGGAGTGAGGAGAAAAATAAAGCAAAACTGAGTATTACTGGAGAAGAGGAGGTCAGGTTATCACATTCATTGTATTTGTACAAAACCATTTGGTATCCAATGTTTGGTCCTGTATGGAAAGTTATACAGGACCAAACCCTTGATGTTGGTGGGTATTTCGGTACACAACAATCAGTGTGTCAAACACATGCGTGTGGAAAGGAAATGTTCTCATAAGTCAAGGTCACTGATTCACTGAAGCAGAATATTAAAATTTGACAGTCTGACCGCTCACATCTGTCAGCGGCAATCTGTTGCTGTGGGGTTACATTAGCTTAGTGTAGAAGCCCATCGAGATGCTCAGAATAAATATTAATAATTTGTAAGTCTCCTGAGAGAATTTGTTGAGAGCTTTTCATTGAACGTTTTCATTCAGGGAACGGTTCATTTATTCCACTAATTTCTCCACTGTGTTTCTGATACATTAGTCTTATTTATAGTTCATTGGAGATGACTGTGCCAAAGTGCTGGGCTTTCTCCCCTCCTTAGACAACAATGAATTAAGACACCCCCCCCCTCCCATTAGAGCAACAGTGATTAAAAAGAGATTTAATTTTTCATGTAATTTCTTTTCTCCCTCTGTTGAACATATCAGGTCCTGACAGTGAATCTGCAACCACATTTAAACCAATGCGCACATTTGTAGAACTGCAGCAAAGCTTTGAGAAAAAAAACCTGGGGAAAACGTGCAAGTGGTGCATTTTCTTTTAAAGATTCTTTCCTGATCTGAACATTTCACAAGTGCAACCTGTTGAGCCATATGATAGTAAGACCACCAAAGGAAGCTGTGCTGTAAAGTTACACATGTCCAGGTTATGAGAGTGTGTCAGACGTGAAAGGCAATGAGGTTTCTGAGCTCTAATGTGCACTCCGGAAATGAAATAAATATAATTACTCATGAATTCAAATGATTAATGAATTTTTGCAGCACAAGTGTGGCCTGTTCCTCTTCTGATAGGAGTAGATGGCACTCAGGCGCACAACTTTATTTCGCCTGCTTTCTGCTCAAAGAGTCAACATTTTATGTAAGTGAGCCTAAAATGGAAATGTTGGTGTGTTTTGTTTGTTTACTTTCCCATAATTAACCTGTTTAAGTTACAGGTAAATGTGTGAAATCGGTCACAAAGAGGGTGCTGCACTATAAACCTCCTTGTTATTGCTGTGGCCACTAGCAATCACCTGTGGTTTGCTTATAAGGCACAGATTTACCGGGACCAACTGGTCATGCAGAAGATTGAGCAACATCTGCGCAACCACTTTCAATTGCAAAGTTGACAGGTTGACTTCCACCAGGCAACCTGTCGTCAAGCAATCGCAGCCCAACACGAATCTAATCACTTTCATGTTGGTGAAGATTTGCAAATAAATGCAGTCTATTTTCTAAATGCAGACAGATTGCCAACATGTTGCAATTAATCTGAGTCAGTCTGCACCAATGAAAACAACTCGTGCATGCAATGGCAACCTTGACCCCACTGAATAGCAAATTGATGGCAGACTGACTCTGTCTTATTGCTGTTTTGAAGTCAGCAGCTGTGAGTGGCTGACCTGGTGGACGTCTTTGAAGCAAACATTTCAAAGACAACAAGATTGTAAGTTCATTGCACATAGTTGCAATCATTTTGTCCGTGCTGTGATCTACAACCACGGTGTTCCCGAGTGTGACTGAAGCATTAGTTAAAACGGAAAAAAATAGGACAACTGAAGAACGATGAGCAGAGAGACAGAGACACAAAAAAAAGAATATTAATCAAAATCCAAAATCTAATACTACGCAGAAATACAAGACATATGCTGAAAGGAAATAAAAAATTATATCTTATTTCTATGTAAAGAATTCTCTTTCAACCAATAGTTTAACTTTTCTTTTTACCAGTGCAAAAATAAAACTAACTAAAATAAAAGACAATCCTTTATTGTCTCTACCACACAGGTGGAGCATCAGAGAAATTAGTTTTCATTGTCCTCTTTTTACCTGTCTGCAAAATTATGCAAAACCACTTTGCAGAATTTGTTAAAGGTAGGCTGTTCTCAGCAGACATCAGAAGCCTTCCTAAGTTTTTCCCTATAGATCCACATTAATATATTTATGGAAGAAATCTTAAAAAAAAAAGAAATTAAGAAAAAACAACGACATTAATATCTTAGCAGAGAATTGGTGGGGTTTGCTTTATTAACATGAATCATGTTTAAGGCGACCATATTAACCAGTATATTTTTGCATGTGTGTCTCATGCCAGGACTCAAGTTGAAGGACTTAATAAATTGATTCTGTAATTTTAACAACCAGTCTACTCTTCTCAAAATTAATTATATACATCAAAAGGTTTTCATTTGACAAATGTGAGTAATTTTATGCCCAACGAACATGCTGCTCTAACATGTAAATGAGAGGCAGATAAGTCATGTCAATGTTATCTCCTCCTTCATGCCAGTTATGATGAGTAAATGATCTGTGACTCATGGTGCTTTGTGCTCTTCCCTCAGGTGTAACTGGTGTGATTAACTGAAAAACCAGTAGACGAGGCACGACCTTTGGCATGCTTTCTCTTCCCACCCAGTAACCACAGCAGGAGGTTTTGGTTGAATAGTTTTTAATTGTGTTGGTTGCATTTTCATTTTATTTTGTAAAGACGACTTCAGGACCTGCAGACCTTTGCGATCCTTGTAGCTATTATTTTTTATCATGTTACGGGTGGCTTACTGTCTACTGATGTTAGTTGTTCTTTAATGACTTGGAATTTCATAGAGTTATATTAGACCTCTTATCTAGAGAAGCTCAGGGTTACAATCTCAAATTTACATACATGTACATTGAGGCTGCTTCCTAATGTCACTTGAACAGCTTTCTTTAGTTTGGGTGCACCTAGGTCACAAAATACATTTTAAAGATACAAAGGCATGATTATTTTATATTAAATTATTGTTTACATCAAATAATCACATTTAATCTATGTGAAATGGACAGATGTTTTTAAATTGTTTTAATTAAAGCATAATAAACAATGCTGTCGAAGATCCTTTGCTTCTTTATATAAAGTTAAATCATTAAGAGGTTGGCGTTTAGGAACATTTGTTTCACATAAAATAAATTTTATAACATGAACCTCTAATGCTTTTTTGTTATTTATGAATTTGCTGATGAATCACTGCCTCCCTCAGCTTTTCAAATGTTATTTTCCCTTTATACTCCATTTAAAACTGAGACTTCTCCAGAAAGAAAAAAAAAGAAGAAAAGGATAGAAAAATAAATATCTTTTGCGTTTCACAATTACAGCCTTCGCATGGCACATCATTAAAATCTCTTAGTGTGAAGCAGCAGCAGGACCAACCTTTGCATTAACAGCAGTTTTAAATGAGTTGGAATTAGAAATTCCAGCAGCACAGCAAATGAAGGCATTCAAGTCTTCTCGTCTAATCAGGATTCATTAAAAGGTGTTCTACACTTCGGGGTCGGGGGCCTCTACATTAAACAAGACCTTGCATTTTGAATCACCCACCTGCAGGGCATTATTGAAAACAGTTTGACATTCAATTCTGCAGCGATTTCCAACAATTAAGTTACAAACTTTCCAGTCTTTACATCTTGACTATGTAGAGTTTCTAAGTCACATAAAATCCTTTCTGTCTTTTTTTGTTTGTTTTAATAAAAAGTATTGATTGTGATTAAAAAAAAAGACCTGTGCTGGAGGAAGCCGTTTCTCTAAGGGTTGTATACAAAGAGCAAATTACACATAATATAAGGAGCGACAAAGATAGCAAAGGCAGAGACTTTAAGCAACACAACAGGGGAAATTAAGAGGAATGTTGACAGTGCAAAATCGAGAGACATCGAGAAGAATGAAAGATATGGTAACAACAGTTAAACAGCCTTTAACCCTCATTTGTACTACTTTGGACATTTATGTCATGTTAAAGTGAATGAGACTCAAGAAATCAGATTTAAAAAATATTCTGGCTTTATTTTTCTTGGCTGCTGTACATCTCTTTCTCATCGTAAGCAGAATGTGAGACTGCTGGTACTTTGGTTGTTATCTTGTTCCGTGCAACATGACATAAAACACATGCCTTCACCGCCCACCTGCTGAAGTCAGAGCATTTCAAAATGCTAGGGAACTGATTAGCACCTTAGGCAGCTCACCTGATTATGAAACACCACCGCCAAGACTGCGCCTAACAGCTCCAGAACCAGACATATTGCCAGGGTGTATGTGAACTGCGAAGAACCAGACATGGAGAGGGAAATTACACACCATATGCTCTACATGTGCCATTGCACCTTTGTAATATTATTTTTGGACTCTCTTTACACAGAGGCATAGTACCATTTCCTTCCTATCCTGGTTATTCTCTA
This sequence comes from Apistogramma diplotaenia, assembly GCA_015052665.1. Taxonomy (NCBI): domain Eukaryota; kingdom Metazoa; phylum Chordata; class Actinopteri; order Cichliformes; family Cichlidae; genus Apistogramma; species Apistogramma diplotaenia. The sequence continues at coordinate 5,271 of VOQJ01012591.1, forward strand.
TAGCAGGTGTCAAACAGAAGGCCCGGGGGCCAGAACCGGCCCCTCAAAGACTTTGACCCGGCCCACTGGATCAGAGTCCCTAAGCCTTTGGCTTCACAGTAAAACTAAATTTTAAAAAAATTACAGGACGGTCTTCACACATTTCTTACAATATAAGCTCAAACAGTGGTGCTGACAGATGACTCTGTCATATAAAAACATTACATACAGCTTTTCTCTTATATTAACATATCTCCGGGATTCAATATGCAGTTGAACTTGTGTACAGACAGAAAGGAGGTTTCTCTGGTCTGGCCAACTGAAGACTGAAGTGAGCTGCATGTGGCCCACAGTGCAAAATGAGTGTGACACCCCTGCTCTATAGCCTGGTTACTCGACAGGAACCCAGGTAGCAATGTCTCCTTTGTACTTTCATATCATTTGTATATGAAAGTAGTCTATTCCTAATAGGACTACAACTACCACATTTTCAATATCCGATGATTCTGCATTTGGCAGTTACTGCAGTTCTTTAAAATTGCAAACTTTTTCACCCACCAATTTCTCACATTTTTTCTTAAGTTTTTATATAAAGCAAAAGCGAACATGCTGCTCTTTAATGACAAATTATTCCCTCTAAATCCCTTCTTACCCTTGACTATTCAAAAGCTACAAATCAAACACAAGTCTTGGATCTCATGAATACGGCCCCTTGTGGTGAAAAATCACTTGATTTATTACACTATGCCAAATGACTTTGTGACCACTAAGACCTCACTCACACGCGTCTAAAAATGGCAACCTCTAGTCAGTAGGGAAATATACATTCCCTGAGCGGTCACTCTCTACCTTCACTGACATGGTTTCAGCTGCGATATTATTTTGAAAGGGCGTCATTATCCACCCATCAATTTTGGTGCTTACCCAACTTAGGTGGGGACTGGAGGCTAAACAGGCCACCAGTGCAACGCAATAATGCAAAGAAACTTTGCACACTAAAAATGAAAGCAACCATTTAATTTTTATGACAATGTATCACTTACCACTTTCAATAGAGCAAGATTATCCCTCAGTGAAGCCAAGACTCCAATAAATGAAAAAATGAACATGATGAGTCCCAGTACGATCAGGATTATAGATGGGGCCAGAAACACGCCCTCCAGTGTCTTGTACTTCTGTCTCTCCACCTCAGCATAGATGCCAATAGCCAGGATGAATCCGCCTATTAGCTGGAAGCACACGGGAGAAGCAGTAAGGACAGATTAGTCATCAGCTTGAACATGGTGAAAACCAGCAGGTGTCTTGGATCATTCATTTGCTGCAGAATTAAATATAACTAAAAGAGTAAAATATTCAGCGGGCCAAAGCTTCATTTCCACAATTACATCTGAGTCAGCTACCACTTAGCAGGGAACATTGAAGTGGAAAAGTAAAGTGCTCAGACCACCAGGTCTTAAAGACAGCAGAAAAAGAAACAAGTATACAGTACTTAAGTAGGAGGTTGTATATATTAGAAGGAACATGCAGGAATATGTTTTGCTTTTTGAGATCTTTTAGTTTACCTGACATTGTCAGACCGGTTCTATTTAAGTGACTCTTTGATTCAACAGGTCTGGCAATAATCAGGCCTTGGTGTGCTGAAGGAAACTGAAATCAGATTTCCAAAAAAATGTGCTTAATTACAGTTCTGCGTTGCTTGTCAGTCAACTCTCTAATTCATTTTGAGCCTCTGAAAATGGCTGTAATTGCTGAATATTTAATGGAATTTCTTTATAAAACGTACAGAATAAAAGTTGAAAGTCTGCACTTCAATCAAATCTTGATTGTTTGATTCAAAAGACACGTGAAGTACAGAGGCAAAACTACACGAATTGTATTTTTTGTCCAACAAATTATGAACCCAATTATAGAAAGCATTGATGTAGACTCGTTAACAAAAAGGAAAACTCAAAAACTGAAGTCATTATTCGTCTTGTTTTTAAGAAATCATAGAGTTACAAGGGTATGGCATTTCTGAAGCGTTTGAGACGGACTCACACACGCACGCACGCACGCACGCACGCACGCACGCACGCACGCACACACACACACACACACACAGTGTCTGAGTTTTCTTTCACTCCGTTTCTTCCATATAATTCAATAATCACTCCAAAATAACACTTAAGAAGCATCAGTGTTGTGAAGTAAATTGCCTGGGCTGTTTATACACCTCCATAAAAAACACACTTTATGGTTTTTCTGATTGCTTCCCTTTAAATTTTCTTCAATCCTCAGTTTTAAATTCTCACATAACCGTTCAGCCATCCAAAGGTATCCCAATCAGGGTTGAAAACACTGGATTTTTCCCATTAAAGTCAAAAGATGGGCAGAGAAGCGACAGGGCCACCAGCATTATAGACTGATAATTGGAAGCTTAGCAACATTTCTTTGAAGCCACAGTATCACACAGACAAAGCAGACTTTCACAAATAGCAAATTACATATCACCACAGAAATATCTGTCGCTTGCGTGTTCAACATCATAAATTGAATTCAAGCAAAACTTGCAAGAACAATATAGTTCTGACATAATTACAGGTACATTTTGAACTTAGATATATTCTGAAAATGAATATATTCTAAACAATAATACACAGACCGACAGCTCCATTGTGCTTTATTGGACGTTGTGAAAGCACCACTATATTGGCGCATGCCGACTGAATAATATATCACAAGAAGGCTCTTATGTAGAAATTAGAATTGTTAATGAGACCCTTCATCAAAAGGTCAATTAAGTCAAATTAGCACTGGCAAAAGCTATTTAAGCAATCAGCAAATGAACCTACTGTATCAAAGTCGAGGAGGAGCAAAATGAAAGAGCGTAAAGCGTAAAGGGTCAGTTCACTCAAATTGCAAGAAAAAAAAAATCTCAAAACATCGAACAACCTCTGTACAACACCTGCAGAGCTGAGATCACTTTCCTTCACATATCTCAATAGAATTACACACAGAAACAGAATCCTTAACTTTTGTTATGTGCAGTTATTTATTTACTCATTTATGCTCTGCCTCACTCTGCTTGGATCAGCTTGTTGTATAAACCCGTCGGGCTTTAATATGCAGTAAAATAGAGCACCAAATTACAGTGACTCAGAGCCAGCAACAAACTGAAGAAACAGAGGCACATTAACAACGCCCGGGTGAGCTGGTGTTAGCTCAAACATTTGAAAGGTAGAGAGGAGGTGATGAGGAGCACCAAAAGGAAATAAAAGTGAAGTAAATAAAATGAAATTAACTTTTAATCCCTAAACCAGCCGTCTCCAGTGCTTCACTCATGTGTGTGAGTGACTAAATCTGACCTAGTCTGACAGGTTTGGTGGGGGACAGGAATCACTCCCAGTGTGTTATCAATGTGCTTTTCTCATCTAGGAAGTGTGCCATTAATCTGAGGCTAAAGTTAAGAAGTTAACAAAACAGAAGTCACAATAAACTGGTAAGTGAGTCTATTACCCTGATTATGCTAGTGCCATGTGTGCATTTTTAACACGATATTAACTTTTACTTTTCTAAACTATTATCTTCAGTAATGAGCTACCGTGACACACCTACATCAAAATAATCTAATTGTTTGGCACTATAACTATAAAGGAACACTTTTTAATTTAGTATAGCATCAAGTGAATGAAACTTCTGGGATATTGATCTGGTCAGTTACGTAGCAGAGGGGGCTATTAATCAGTATAGTTTGTTTGGTGTGAATGAAATTAACAACAGGTCCACTAGAGGGGCGACAATGAGTCAACCCCCAAAGCAGGAATGTTTTTACAGATGGAGGCCACTGACAGTTTTCCCCTCAATAATTTTGCATTTGACAAGGGTCAGTGTCACTGCTGGTAGCATGAGACAATACCTGGATGGACCCTACAGGTATAGCACATCAAACCCATCAGAAGGACCAGTATCAGCTACTCTGTGCAATGGTCTGGGGAGGAAGGGAGCAAATACCTTTTCACAGCACTGTACAGTATATACCAGAATTTCAGTCTGCGAACAATGTTAACGAGCCACATGATAATAACTGCAGCTAAATGTCAACAACCATGCATTTGCTGAAACACATTTAAATGACCAGGTGCTTTCCAACAGTGAGCTCCAGGCTACATTAAAATTAAAAGAGCCACTTATACAGATTCATTTAGTGCCAAATAGCACATGGCACATCCTGTAATGATATCAGGCAGCTGAAGTAGAAACTGGCCAAACATCAACAATCCATTTATAGTGATTTCAGTTATTTGATTTTTTTCCCCATGCTGGATAGGTTAAAATAAGCACAATTTCAGCCACATTTCCATTACCAAAAAACAAGCATATCCTCATTTGCACCCTTAAAAAAACAAAAAAATATGCATTTTCATAACTATAGCTCTAATGAAACTGTTTTACTGTAATATTTGAAGCTTGTTATTGAAAAGGCTGAGAAAATGTAGACTAGTCAGTCTCTTTTCCTGCTACTGTGGCATGTTGTAAACAGACAAATTTAGGCTATTTGTGTAGAGCGATGCAGCACTATCCCTGGTGCTGAATAGATCAGAGGACAAAAATGGAGAAAACATACATTGGCTTTTTGTGGATGAAGAAATGTCAATGTAGCAATGTTTCAGAGGGAGAGTGATAATCAGAGAGGGAAATACATGGCAAGAGCAGAGAGGCAGACAAAATGATTTGATAATCATGGCATATTGCTTCTGCAAACACCACTGTATGACGCATTGATAATTGCTGTTTGCCTCCCACAATCTGATTTCAGCCATCTCCTGAGACACACAACACATCAGGACAGAAGAGAGCGAGAGGAAGCAGAGATGTGAAGATTTCTGAAGGTCCGACATTGTTTATAATCGACCATGTCGTCTTTCCCTTACATGTCCCTGCTTGGTGTCTGTTATTCTGTCTATTATGGTGTCTTACAGGCCAGTTCCCTGCCTGACATAAACTGACTTCCATTCAGCCAAGAAGAGGAGACCACTTAGAGCAATTTAAACAGTAATTTGAAATTTCTGCCAAGGATGGAATATGTCAACAGCAAGAGTGAGAGTCTCCACAAAGTGTCTTGTTGTTTGAGGGATCATTCTGATTTATGCAAGCGGATTTTTAACAAACATACTCGGGGAAACTAAAATAAAACAGGCGGCGCTCTGTTTATCAGCATGCACTTAGCTGCACATGGCTTGGCAAATCTTTCGGGGCATTAGGCCAACATCAAGTAGTAGTTTATAACCTATTACACTCTGCTAAAACAACTTCAATGTGCTATTACTGGACGCAGCTCACTGCTACAAAGGCATGCAGTGCAGCTTTGAAACCAGGCTACAAGCTGCAGGCATGACAGGGTAGACAGGAAAGAAGAATCTATTTTCTCCAATGTAAAAGGCGCTACTGTCTTTACTGTCAGCACTGCTATCAGCTGTTTTAATTTAGCATCAGAATGTCTGCAAAAGATAATTTAAACACAAGTAACCAACATGGAAAACTATGAAATGGACAAATATCTGTAAACTCTACTGACTGTAACATTTTACCTAAGACCAGTGAAAATCAGAGCACATAAGGCAACTACCTTCATGATGACATCACAGGCATTTTAGCTATTCTAGCAGCTCAGCTGTGGATTTTACCCATTAAATGTCTAAAAAGTAATATAACAATTCAATAGCCTGCCACAAATTCCACACATATTCATTCATTGAACCTAGACAACCAATTCAGAAAAAGATGAGTTTTCTTTTAAAAAGGTCATGTTTATAGATGAAAAATTTCTTTCCACAAATTATTGCATTGCTTTTAATCTTCCACAGTGCTTTCTTTGTGAATAATCCATTGGCCACTGTAAACAGTAATTATTATTTAATCATAATGATTAAACCATAGATGCCTCGTTTCCACGAATTCACATTTTCGAGTAATGTTAAAACATTAATGTTGATCTTCAGATTATAATAAGCAGATTTGTTCATGAATAAATGTGGATAGGTGTCTGTGTTGAGGTTTATATTGGTGGTGAACATACATTCACTGATCCTATCTGCAGTAATGTGAAAAGGAAAGTCTTGTAGAACCACCGTTATCAGCAGTAACGTGAAGTAATCGTTTTCTGTATGACTTTCACATCTTTCACTTTGCTGTAAAGGAATTTTGACCCTTCTTCACAACATCGCTTCTGTTTATTGAAGATTGTGGGCATTCAGTTACGCACAGCATTTCAATCAGGTTGAAGTTTGTCAGTCAAGCTTTAGCTGTCAGACAGGTGGCCTCACATTTGACTCTGAAATAGTTGGCATACAGAGGAGTTCAACTCAAATTTTCAGCCCTCTACCACCTGCTTGACCGTTGCTATGAGGTGTTTGTGCTGATATGCTGTGTTTGGTAATCACCATATGTAATGCTGTGTATTATGGCCAAACATCTCTACTTTGGTCTCATCTGTCCAAAAGACATTGTTCCAGAGGTCATGAGGTTTGATCAGATGCATTTTAGCTGTGCTGCCATGTTCTCTTTAGAGAAAGGAGGCTTTGCTCTGCCAACCGTTCCAAATGAGCCGTACTTGTTCAGTCGTTTTCTAATTATACTGTCATGAACTTTAATATTTAACACACTAACTGAGGTCTGTGGAGTTTGAGATGTACTGTAGCTCTTGGGACTTTGTTGTGTCTCTGAGAGTTGCAGTCTGACTTTGGGGTAAATTCACCCAGACATTCATTCCTGAGATGATTGGCAACCATCTTCAGTGTTTCCTACTTGTAAATAATCGTTCTAATAGTAGAATCATAGACTTGAGTTTATTTATAAATGGCCTGTAATTATGGGCATTAACAATTGCTTCATTAAAATCATTGCTAATGTCTCTCCTCCTTAACACTGTGTTAGCACACAGCTGAATGATCAGTTAATCAGGTGTATTTGATTAGGAGTCCCTAGCAATTACTTACCATCTTAAGGCCAATGGAAGCAGTAAGTTTTTCACATGACAGCATAGAGTCATGTGATAACTCTGTCACATGGCTGTAGCCTTTTCCTTTACATATAAGTGTGTTTGCTTGGTGAACACTGGCATGAGCTCACACTAAAACCAGAACGCCAGTGATGCAGCTCATTCTGCTCATGATCCATTGTGGTTCAGAGGTTATTTAAATGAATGATACACAGAAAGAAGTAGATACGTTTTCTTGTCATTGTTTGGCTGTCCTACACAAACTAATGAGAATTTAAATCCACAGTGAAGTCAGGGGGGTTCGCATACAGTCGCAATTAATCTTGTTCACCACCAAATGAAAGTGAATGATTTCATCAGTATTACGACTACATGATCAGCAGTAAAAATAAAAAGCACAATAATATGCAAACATATCAGCAAGTCATGGCACTGATCATATTACTAATGTCGGCATAATAATGTCAGTCACGCCTCCGTTATGTGGGAGTTAATCAATAGGACGGCTCCCTCTAAGACCATGACCAATAAGATCACGATCCTCATTGTGAAATTCCTTCATCATCATTTTGAATATGCAAAATTTATTAACACTGAGAACAGCACATCAGTACATCAAGAGCAAAAATGACAAACATGACTTTGACCTTGAGGACACTCTGGATAAACATCCAGTGACCCAAATACTGACCTATAGTGGGACGAGTAGTGATTCTTGCGAACCTCGTTGCGTATACCATCAACATTTGAAGGTTTTTTTTGTCTTGGACTTTGCATGTTACTTTAAAGCATGAAACATGAAATATGACATAGGTAAGGGTTACTGTAGTCCTTAATTACAGAGTAACTGTACTGCTCATGGGAAAGAAGTCACAGACAGGAGGTCCTAAGTGGAGAGTGTTTTATTGTGTGTTAGTGTGGGCCACTGTTAAGTGAGCTCAGGCAACCTTCCGTGGGTAAGTAAAGGTTAAGAAAAGCAAATAACCTCATGCAGCAGACTGAAAGGAAAGCAGCATACTTGGGAACATGCTGGGAAGGTTACTGGAAGAACTCCAGCTGCCTTTGCATTGCTCCAAGATTCAGATGGCAGGAACAAACAATTTGCAACAAATTACAGACTACCATCAAAACTGCTGACCACTCCGGTCAAGTTCCTCTGATCCCCTCTGTCCTCCTAATCTGCTGTTTACATGATTTCCCTTCGTGGTAATTCTAACATAATTTAAATCACAGCGGCTTTCAAACATTGTTTAATATGGCCTAAGCCATTCTCATCAACCTCGAGCTTTACTTTCATTTTGGGTTTAGTCTTTGTCAACTGCTTCACATTTGAATACTGAATATCCAGCCAAATGAGATTAACCTGTTGTCCTAATGGGAATTAAATCCTTCCCACAGTAAGCAGGAAATGATTCATCTTTTGTACATTGTTCTTCCAAATCATACCACATTGTTTTGCAATTTACACCCAAGTCAGCTGATAACCAGCACACGTACATCCTGTTCTGGGAAAAAAAAACAAAACCCAGCTCATTAAAAACAAACATACCCAATAGACAAGTACAAAGAGATCTAAAAGACCCACTCAAGCTTCTTTTTCCAGGTGGCTTAAAATATCAACTGACATTTCAGAAAGTGATGGTCTGAATTCCAATAAATCACCACCAGAACACTAATGCTGCTCCGCAACAGAGCTCTGTTTATTCCACAGCCATAACTTGCTGTTTTCATTACTCATTATCCATATAGTGTAAAATTATGACTGTAACATCATGCAGTGAACTTGAAATAGGTTTGTTTAGATCCTACGCACCTGTTGCATGAAACATTGCATGAGAATCGCTGTTGGTGTTCAGTTTTTTTTCTGGAGTATATGCCAGGATTCGTAAGATAATTATTCAGAGACACTATGTGGTAAAAATATCTTCCTAATATCACTGAATCATCAAGCTGCAGGAGCAAGGTAAATATAACGTGTTAATCTGTGTCACCTCTCCTATCAAGGCAGTATTCATTCTCCATAATAAACCCATTACTGAGTCTTATGAGTCTCCTTGCCCGCCTCTTTTTTACTCTTCCTCCCATCGCAAATTAACATTTCAGAAGACTCGAGAAGGAAACAAACAAGCGATCTTCTAAGTGCACCATGTGTTGTGTCAATTTGCCATCTGTCTTCAAAAATATACAATCTGCTACGTCATCTATGAGAGGGAGCAGCTGCATGCTTGGTCATGCTCCCCAAATAATAAATAAGGCAGCAGTGTAAACTGTTATAGTTATATCCGCTGTTTAGAGGCATTAATTGTTATAAACATCATAAACAACATGTCATTGTCTTTTTCAAAGTAAACTGTTGCAAGGAAGACTATTGTCTAAGGGTTGAATGGCCCAATATGCTCTCATCTGGCCAAATTCTTACGGGCCAGGCAACTCTGTGTGCACGAATAGCCTTCTGTTACTGAGCCACTGTTTTTGGTAACAGAAAGAACAGACTGCCTACGGAAAACCAAAGGGGTGCACTACGAAGCCCGAAGTCGAGTTTAAAGTCAGAGTTTTCTGTGCCACATAAGTGGCTCTCTTTATTTCACCACGGTAACTTACAGTGAATGCCTAACCCGGTCGGGAGCAGATTGTGTTCAATGTTTTAGTTTAAAATCAGCAAGAATCACCACATTTCCATTGATGTGCATTTTACATTCTTTGCTGGGGAAATACATTTTATATGTTCAACATGTTAAGCTGTGCCTCACCAAAACCACTCAACGAGGTGCCACTGTAGCCACGGGAACATGCATGTATTAATTTACTGATACATGAACTGTTTAAATTGTGTCATACTTGATTCTAATTTGCTGCCGAGTCTCTTTTACACTGCTGGAATTGCAGCAATTAGAACAGCGAGCGCACATCAAGAACACCTGTTAAATCAATAACAGTAATTTCACTTTGACCTGCCGACAAACTAAAGCCACTCCCACGTCACCTTTATCAGGCTGGGGACAAAGTAACCTTTAATGTTTGAATGTATCCAGTTTAAAGCTTCAGAGCTCTAATGTGCAGCTATAGGAGTGCACTCAGTAATAAAATAATTAACTTGAATTAAAATGTTTATTTTACCACTCTACTACCAAATCTCAAGTTTAATGATTTTCTGCAGCAATAATTACTTGTCTTATCTGTAACAGTCTTGAATTTTACGGTTATTTTTTTTTAATGTCCTTTAGAAATTTGTAATCATATTTTGTCGTTTTCTGATAAAATTCTTCAGGTACTGTATTCTGTAAGATTATCTTAAAAATCTTCAGTGCCTATATGAAGTGAGGCTCCTTCCAAGGGCATAAACTATCATTTCAGAGCCTCAGCGTCCTCTGCCTGGGAAGTTCAAGGTGCTACTCTGTCACTACATGGTGACAGTGTATTACATTTGGATGCAATATTAGTCTTTGTACGTTATACTGTATGTATACTGCATTGTGCGGGACTACTGTCTGCAAAGAAAGCTGCCCTTTGGGGACAGTGAAGTTTTACTCTGCCTTGTATCTGCATATATCTGCTCTGGTTTAAACTGTTCTAGTGTAAGAAGTGTGTATAGAACACTCAGATGAGTCTATCACACACACTTGGAAACTGGTCTGCTGCTTACAGTATGTTAATCAGTCCCGCAAAATCCTAAAAAGAACACGAGAAAATTTCCAAAAAGTCTGATAGGGGAAACATTATGACTTTATGAGTCAGGCCCATACCATGTAGTCAGTATGAGCCTCTGGAAACAAACAAAAAAAAACCCTAGATGATTATGTCTTTGGCGGAGACAGATTTGACACTGGCATTCAAATAAATAAACAAATAAAAACAAATCACAAAAAATTCTAAATCTACAAACGAGAAACTGAAACTTGACTGAGAGCATGCATTAAGAACTGTGTTAACCTGTCATTAAAGTGCATGAAAAACTGCTGAAGCAACGCTGTCACATGACCCCGCACTGCGGTACAGTCTGACCACAGTCACAACACAGTCCTACGTGGAAAATGACGGGGTCCTACCCCCGGTTCTTTTGTCCCCTCCTTTTCTGTCTTTGTTTACTCTTCTCAGGTATGCAGAGCAGGGTGTGGCTACGGGAGATTGCACAGTCTACTGCTATGTGATCAGTACCTTAACTCCACAGGTACAATATCGGTGTATCCACAGGTGTAAATCACAAAGTGCGCGCCTTTATTAAAAAGCGGAATAAGACCCAATCACATTTCGCCCCCTGTGGCTCTGAACGGAGCGCGCACACTCACAAATCAGAAGTACCGGACTCACAAACAGCTTCCCTCGCGCCAGCCGAGATCTCCGTGCAAACAAAGCCCGTTTTACGATAAGCGCGTCTGTACTCACCCACCAGGTGCAGGCATAGGAGAACAGGAGGAACTTGACTACATAATAGGAAAACCGCTGACAGTATCGGACATCCGAGTCGCCCATCGTTTCAGGACTGAAGGCAGCTGCTTTCTGCGGCTCCCCGGACTGTTGACAAGACACTTCCGCGTTATCCGCGTCACTACACCTGCTAGCAGCTAGTAAGACCGATGGATAAAGGGGACTGGTGCATTTGGGCGTACAGAAGAGTTTTAACTTGTAAAGGTTACGTAACATACTACAGTACTTCAGGGCTAGACTGGGACCCCTCAGTAATTAGCGGAGCACAACTGATAATTTATGTATGTGGGGTACAAAGAACTACACTACAGGGGTTGTAGGATCTTGCTCTCGGTGACGATTTTAAAATGTTTGCATTCTAGGAGGCTCAGGACGGGAGAAGTAGTCTAGTTTTTCTTCTCTCTCCTCAACTTGCCTGGCTTGACAGGAAGAGAGGGAGAGATTATTACCATTTATTAAGTAGTAAATTGAAAACCTAATTAAAAAACTAAATTAAAAATTGCATGCATAATGTATCATCAGCATCCTAAATATCAGATGTGTAGTGACTATTGTTAACTCCACCACTTTTGTCTGACTGTGTAGTTCAACTGATTCTTTTATAAAAGCTTTAAAAATAGCATTTGAAACTGTCTTCCTCTTATTCAATGTGGCCATGCCTTTTGCTAATACTTTTATACTTTTTTTACACTTGCTTAAATTGCAAAACTTTTACTTATCATTTAGCAGTTTTAAAATCTGTTTTTTTCACTTGTTTGAGTGCTTTTAAAATGTTTAACCACAGCATAGAAGCTACAAATTCAAACTAATGCAGCCTCTCAACACACCTTTAACCTAAATATCTAAAATGCTGTGATGGAGCCTAAAATGGACACTTGCTGCTCATCCAACACTTCTCGGCCTTGACGTTTGCTATTTTATCAGATTATGGTGCCGTGGCAATAAATATTGATACTAATCATTCGCCATTACTCATCATTCTCCTGTAATAATTCAATTCAATTTTATTTATACAGCGCCAAATCACAACAAATAGTCGACTCAAGGCTCTTTTTATTGTAAGGTAAAGCCCCTACAAGAATTACAGAGAAAACCCAACAGTCAAAACAACCCCCTATGAGCAATGACTTGGCGACAGTGGGAAGGAAAACCTCCCTTTTAACAGGAAGAAGCCTACAGCAGAACCAGGCTCAGGGAGGGGCAGTCATCTGCTGTGACCGGTTGGGGCTGAGGAGAGAGAGACAGGGCAAAAGACATGCTGTGAAAAAGAGAGACAGGGATTATTAATAAATAATGAAAAAATGTACAATAGGGTATAGACAGAATAAAAAGATGTGAATGAAAAGAAACACTCAGTGCATCATGGGAACCCCCCCTAGCAGCCTATAGCAGCATAACTGGGATGGTTCAGGGTCACCTGATCCAGCCCTAACTATAAGCTTCATCAAAATGGAAAGTTTTAAGCCTAATCATAAAAGTAGAGAGGGTGTTTGTCGCCTGAATCCAAACTGGGAGCTGATTCCACAGAAGAGGGGTCTGAATAGAGCTAATGTTACCTCCTGTATTATCTTATTTACATTCTTCCTTTCCATCTCACCTTATCCCTTTCATCCTCTTCTGTCTCACCATCCGTTTGCATGTAAATATAATATCACAGTGAATTACACATGCATCTTTCTAACCAAGCTATCCAGCATTAAAATTATTATTGTAACCTGATAACAAGCTGATATGACGGTCACATCAGGTCAAAGGAAAGCAAGCAAACAAACAAGAAACAGAACAAAAATGCCAAACTGGAGACCAACAAGCCAGCGAATGATGTCAAGATGGCTGAAGTTTATATACAGTGTGGCTATTTCACAACATGCATCTTCTATATTTTTCCCACTTATTTCTAATAACTATTTCTAGTTATTTCATATTTTCTTCAAATAAACTACATTATATGTTAAAAAAGTAAATGTCCTGCAGAGCCACTAAAATGTGTGATGTCTCAAGATTTGCGACAAAGAATAAAAATGCTGTGAAGTCCCACATGAAGGACATCTGGTCTCTAACTGTAGGAAAATGGAGAAGGGAAACTCCGTCTTTCCTGGTTTAATTTTATTTTTAGATTAGCTGCATGGCCACAAAAATCAGGAAGTGCAAATTCATATACTTTGCTTGAATCTTGTTTACTGCTGTCGAATGTCAAGGGACAAGAAAAAGCAGGATCTTTATCCTTTATGTTGCACAAAATGCCAGCATGTTTTGACTGGTTCGGTGATATGGGTTCCTGGGTTTATGCCATTTATTCACTCTGTTATTAGTATAAGATAAATGTGAAATACTAATACTAATTAAAATGTGTTGTCATGTGTTATGTCCAAGCCTTTTTAAAGAGGAATCTGCTCAAGTGGCGCGACAGGAAAGTACAGACTAACCCATCTTGCCAGTAAAAAAAAAAATCATGGGAGATAAATGAGTCAGCCATCAGACGTGTGTGATCATGGCAGAAAGCAGAAAGGCAAACACACTCTTGTTCAAAGATAAATATGTTTTCTTTGCTCTAATGTGGCAAGTAGTACATTATACATTATTAAAAAACACACAAACAAAACAACAACAAACAAAAGACATCTACGGTAATCTTGCCCCCTTGTGGAGACATGTGGCAGAGGGAGCCTGTACCCCTATGCTGAACGATGTCAGAGTCTGGATCACCAGAGGGTCCTTAAAAAAACTAGCAAAGTAGCAGCTTTGGAGTATGTCTGTGTAGATTCTCAGTCATCCAGTCATCAGTCTCAAGAGCTTGAACAAAAAACGACTGGACTTCTTTACATTTCTTTTTTTTTGAAGACTTTCCACTTTTTATCCAAGAGGCTTCTTCAGTTTCAAAACCAAAAGTTAGAGAGTCCAGGTCTTTAAACCCTAGTGGACCAGAACCTGCTTTGACTCCCACCACCAGACCAAAAATGCTCCCTCTAAGGCAGAAGGGAAAGAAAAGGAAACTACACCTGTAAAACACACCAACTGGGCCTTCATCAAATCAGCAAACATGCACAGGAAATAAGGTCAAACACCAACTAGAGAGAAGGAGAATGACAAACACAACAACATTGTCATCCTTTATGTAGTTGGTTTGTCAGAGAGCATGACATCTCAGTGTGCTTCAGACCCAGCCACACTCTAAGACTAAAACTGGTTCATCCCAAGTACATAACTCCCAAACGCAAGCTAAGCAACAAAGACAAAGCGTGTGCTGTGCAGTGTAGTGAGGCCCTGGTGGTAATGACCCTCGCCTTTTTTCATACCTTTCATACCTTTGTAATGATGTCTATGATTAATAGTGGGTCAATGAACACCTCCAAAGGGGACAAACCCTGCTAGGGATTAAATACATGGGAGGCTCCACCTCTTGGTTTTAGAACTGAAGAAGCTTCTGGGAAAAGATGTGAAAAATCTTCAAAAACTATAAAGAAGTCCATTTGCCTTTTTTTTTTTTTTAAAAATTAAGGCTCTTAAGACTAGTAATAAAGGTGAATTTTTAAAATATTTTTTTCATTCCTTTATTTATTGGTTTTTTTAAAAATTTTAAAAATTAAACCCCAAAAACA
>VOQJ01012592.1:0-13126 GCA_015052665.1 Apistogramma diplotaenia
CCCCCCGAGAGAGCAAGGAGCACCCAACTGTCCCCAGAGAGTCAGGCAGAGACGCAGAGCACCTGGGCCCTCACAGTGTTGGGGCGGCGTGCAGATAAAGGGAAGGATAGGGGAAGGGGAAAAGGAGAGCCGCAAAGCCCAGCCAGCAAGACTTATCTGCCCCCGCCCATCCCCCAGTCGCACTGCCCCGACTCCACCCACATATGCAAAAACTGAGCCCCCACACCATCACTATGATTAATGATTACTCTCACCTGGTTATTCTGTGCCTTCCCTTGATTTAGTATTACTATTACAGCACTTAATTTTCATATATATTTTACTCTGTTTTACAGCACTTTGTACTGTAACTGCTTGTCTGTGCAAAGTTCTCTACTGTATAAACAAACTTTACTTACTTACTAGATTACTTACTTTTTTGATCATCCTCACTAGCTCCAAGGATGGTGAGCATTTCCATGATGGTTATTACTAGACTTACCTTTTTGAATTATCATAGTCTCAAATCATACAGATTTACTCATCATTTCTCAGAAGTATGTACAAGTAATAATTTGGACAAAAGGATGTGGGTGTACCAGTACAATTATTACTGTTTGTCTCAGTCACATCTCCTGGATGGAACCTTTACACTCCTCATTGTTCATCCAGTTCTCAGCTGTGCCCTCCCCCAAAACATGTTGTTTAAGGTAGTTCAGGATCCACAGCAGGTTGTATACTGTTCAGAAGATCATTTCCTGCAACTCTATGTTGAAGTGTTCTCAGGCAAGATGTTGAACCCCAAGTACCCTCTGAAGCATTCATCTGGATTTCCATATATGTGTTAAAAATACATCTGTGGATGGCGCTTGCTGTGAAAGGATTTTACAAATTACAGTCAATTTACCTCAGACTAAAGTGGGTGTGGGTAAAATTAAGAGAATACTATTTAACCTAGTGCTGCTAGATTAGTTGCAGGAGTTGCTCAGTATAACAAATAGCTGGGAAGCACATTGCTGCATCTGATCACCTCATAATAAAAAAGTGTCCAGGTCTGAACTTGTCCAAAGAAATGCTTGTCAGGTTAACTGGTGATTCTAAAGTGGCTGCTGGTGTGGCAGTACATGGTTATCTCTCTCAGTTAACCTGTGAGAAAATAAGCAGTTAAAAACATTGATGACAGTGTGCCGACATGAGAGAGCTGAGCCAAGGGTAAAGAAGCCTTCATCCACTGAATACATAAAATTCACTGAATCGCACCGGGAATAAATCACCACCAGATGAATGTTAAATATCCCAACTCAGTTTTATGCAACATAGTGCTTTCAAAAGATGTAAAAGGGTAATCCCTCGACCTGCACAGCTCCATGCAACTGCAGTTGTCACTGGACCACTGGAGCAGCATGTAACATACTATGAGTCATTATAATTATTTTGTTTTTCTTGAAACAAAGTAGCTCTGAAGACGTTTTTAAAATCATAAATTTGCCTTATAGACAAAAGGTTTACACATCAAGAGTAAAACCTCACATTTTGGTGTTTTCATCCACATAGTTTCAGTTAGCTGCTGCATTAATGCTTTGCTCTGTGTTTTTTCCTTCATGTTGCAGGACGTTTTTCTGTAACATATCCAGGAATGAGTCTAATTTTACTTTCAGCATATGCCAAAGAATACAGTAATAACAGCCTTGTATACTTTTATGAGTCATTTGTTTCTATTCAAGTAAAATTTAATTTATATGAACTGTACCAGTATTTTCTGCCTATTTGTTCTTTGCTCTTGTGTGCTTGGGAGGCATCGTCCAGGTGGGGGAATGCCAGCAGGCTCAACAAACTGGTAGAAAAGGCTTGTTCTATTACAGAGCTGAGCTTAGACACCCTGGAGACAGAGGTGGGTAGACGAAGCCTTCAACCTTCCACAACACAAGCTGACACAGCTATAAAGTACATTTAGTCCCAAGCTCATCTGCTTGAGGTGTACCACGGACAACTTCAAGTTATCATTTGTGCCAGTCATAATGCACAACACTGCAGCAGCATCCTCAGCCTCAGCCAGAGAGGAGGATGCAGAATTCTGACTGTATGCAGTGTCTTTTTATACCGCTCTGGGGATTTTTTTTTCTTTTTTCAGCTCTTTCTTTCTCTTTTTCTGCCCCTTTTCCATCCCTTGACAAAATAACAGAAAAACTTCACAACATAAAAGAAGCAAATACTCGGCCAATTATGGACTAACACAGTTGAATAAAGAATCACCTTCTCTTGCACAGTCTGGATGCAGTATAACAGAATATCCTGCAGGCTTAGAGTAGCTGGATAATGACTTTGCGCTTGCAAATGCTTCTGGTTCTGAATAGATTAGGAAAATATGCACTGTGTTTGATAAAACAGTTGGGATATAAAATAAACTAATATCTGTTATGGAGAAAGCATTTTTATGCAAGTCATGTAGGAAAAATTCATAATCTAATAACTTGTCTTTCAGCAACTCAGTCAGAGACCGAGTTACAGAATTTTAATGGTCTGCTGGACCTAATTAAATTTTCTCGTAGATACGGGAATTTTCAAATCAATCAGTCAATAAATCAATAAGAATAATTATCGTAATTTGTCAGTATGTGTTTAAAAACCCTTCAGCACATCTCTTCTGTGAGTTCTGTATGCTGCAGGTAGGTTATTATTAAGATCTGAAAGCATATTCACAGTATTTGTACAATTCTGCTTGTGTATTCTAAATGTGTTGAAATGTGGAGAATATGCTTTATCTTACTGTCGTACCTTTATGCGCTGGTCCTAAATATATGCAAAACCATAGGTTATATTGTCTTCTTGTCTTCTAGTGCCGTTTTCTGGAATAAAGACCTATGTGGATCCAGATACGTATGAAGACCCCACTCAAGCTGTGGAGGAATTTGCCAAAGAGATAGAGCCCTCTTACATATGCATCGAGAGGGTGATCGGTGCTGGTAACATAACTAATACAAATCAATACGTTGTGATAATGTTTGGCATGAAATCGCTGTTTTGTTTGCTGTCTTTGCCACTATTTTAATCTGGGTATTATTTTGCAAAAACTGAAACGCAGGCTTTTGCAAAACTGCACAGGTAATGTTTGTCTGTTAGGAATATACATTAAAAGAAATGCTGAAGCATATTAGTATTGGGCCTTAGAGATGCTAACACTGCAGGCTTTGAATAATGGAGTTTGATGGTCCATTAATTTGAACAGATTGTATCGGCTTGTAAACCCCTGAGTAATTGTGAAGGTGCCCCCCTTTCAGGGGTTTCCATAGCATGGGCTCCATCTGGTGGAGGCAGCGTGCAGCTACATTGTTTCAAAAAATTACAGCCTAGTAACGGTACAGTAGGTCTAACAGTAATGACTTCCACATATCTCCTCAAGTCATTAAGTGACTGCATGAGTCATTTTTTAAATTTCACCTGCTTTTTTTTTAAGGCATTTTAACTTTTTGCAGGTGAGTTTGGAGAAGTCTGCAGTGGTCGTTTGCGTGTGCCAGGAAGGATGGACATTGCTGTAGCAATAAAGACACTTAAGGGTGGTTATATGGACCAACAAAGACGAGAGTTTTTGCGTGAGGCCTCAATCATGGGGCAGTTCAACAACCCCAACATCATCAGGCTGGAGGGAGTGGTCACTAAGAGTAAGTTGCTTATATAGTATGTCTCGTGTCTGTTTTTTTGTTGTCACATTATACAGGTACATTATGCTTACTTCATTTTGGCCTCTTTCATTTCTGTTGATCTGTCAAATCAAGTGCTTTTTCCTTTTCCTCAGGCAGACCAATAATGATAGTGGTGGAGTACATGGAAAATGGAGCACTTGATGCTTTCCTCCGGGTAAGATGAATGCAAGTTCACACCTGTACGATACTCTTCTGAGGACAAATTGTTTTCTTCACACCCTGTTTTTCCTCTCTGTCTTACAACCACATCAGACACGTGACGGTCAGTTCACGGTGCTGCAGCTGGTTGGCATGCTGCGTGGCATAGCAGTTGGTATGACCTACCTTTCAGACATGGGTTATGTTCACAGAGACCTAGCTGCTCGCAACATTTTGGTCGATGAAAACTTGGTGTGTAAGGTCTCAGATTTTGGCATGTCCAGAGTTCTTGAAGATGATACTGAAGCAGCCTACACAGCTACAGTGAGTGCAGCTGCTTGAAATTTTTACAGCCATCAATAATGATGAAGTTTGAATATCACCCTAAATAAGAATATTCTGTTTCTTTTTGGCATCAGGGAGGAAAGATACCAATACGCTGGACAGCACCGGAGGCTATTGCTTATGGAAAGTTCTCTTCAGCGAGTGATGTATGGAGCTACGGCATTGTCATGTGGGAGGTGATGTCCTATGGAGAGAGGCCCTACTGGGAGATGTCCAATCAAGACGTAAGCTGCTGATCATCCTAAACTCCATCACGACTTGAACATGATCAACACTTCGTGCAGTTTTTGTCTCTTCTATGAGGAGACTAACTCTTAAAAAAATAAATCAATCAATTGTTTGATTTGAGATTCAACAGTATGTTTACTGACATTCATCTCAGGTCATTTTATCTATTGAAGAAGGCTACCGTCTGCCAGCACCAATGGGCTGCCCTGCGACGCTGCACCAGTTGATGCTGCACTGCTGGCAGAAGGAATCTGGCCAGCGCCCACACTTCACTGATGTGCTCTCTTTCCTCGACAAACTCATAATAAATCCCAGTGGGCTGCTGAATCTAGCCAATGATGTTCAGAGGTAAGCATCAGTTAACATAGACACTGTTCAAACTAGCAAACCATGGCGACACAGGTGGGAGATTCAAGCATGAACTATAATCATTATAGTATGATACACCATACACAGAAACTGAAACCATGTGGGCATCTGTAACAATGGGGTGTAAATATGGAGCTATTCTGCATTAAAAATGAAGGTCTTGAACACCATAATGACTACAGCGTGTCGCTTTACATTAAAAAGAAACGTTGAAAAAAAATATGTGCAATCATAATGGCATATATGACCGTACATAAATAATAAAACGCATAAAAATATGAGGAGACATATAACTAGAGTTAAAACCATTTAAGCATGAACATTGAAGATGCACCATGGGGACATCTCACAACACAAAAAGGAATTTCTAAGAATTATAGTTACATAATTAAAGTGCTAAAGTGATGAGGTCCCACATGTATGTATTACATGTTACTTACTCTACTGCCCCAGTACATCACATCATAAACCAATATTGTAATAACGATTATCTTGAAAGAAAACAGTATGAAAGGTTATAATGATGACTAGCTGACAAGGCTCATGAACCTAAACTGTTTATTCAAAGAAAAGAAATCCTGTTTTCTTTTTGCCATTTCAGTTTTGCTGACTCCCCAGATGACATGCCAGATTACCCTCTTTTCATCTCTATCGGCGACTGGCTTGACTCCATCAAAATGAGCCAGTATAAGAACAACTTCCTTGCAGCAGGATACACGACACTGGATTCTATTTCAACCATGAGTATAGAGTGAGCAGAGGCAGATTATAAAGTACATTACATCAAAAGAGCAAGAAATTCTGACCCTGTAAAAAAGAAAAATATGATTCATTTGTGTCATACAGTACAGTTGCCTTCAAAATGAACTATTTTATGCTATCTATACCTGTTGGTTTAACCACTGTATGACCATGAGACTTGACGTAGTGCCCTCCCTCATGTCTTTATATTTGGCAAACAGGAGTACAGATTTTGTAAAATGCACAAAGATAAATGTAAATGCAGTATATAAGGTGAAAAAAGGTTTGTACAATTCTGTTGACTGAAAGTCAATATTTGGGATGACCACCTTTATTCTTCAGTACAGCCTGAATCCTATTAAAAAAATCATTCTTGTCAATTCTTTTAAGTAGTGTTGAGGAATAGTTCTCCAGGCTTCTTGAAGGACATTCGAAGCTCTCGTTTTGATGTTGGCTGCCTTTTGTTCTGTTCTCTGCTTCAATAATATTGAGGTCCAGCCTCTGGGGAGGACGATCCATGACTCATAGTGGTTTTTCAGGTGTGTTTGGGATGTTTGTCACACTAAGTTTTCCAACACTGCTGGCTGAAATGTAACCCAAAATCACAACAGATCCTCCACTGTGTTTTACAGATGGCTGTAGACACTCACTAATTCCATCTGTTTCCCTTCCTTAAGAGGTTTTTTTTTTTTTGTGACAGCAACTCTTCCACTGAGACCATTTAGTCTGAAGTACTGTTCGTGAACAGTAGACTTATCAACTGAAGGACCTCTCAGGTCCCGTGTTTGGACTTTGCTGGATTTTTCCTATTAAGGACCTGACTTTTAGATACTGTTTATTTGCTATTGAAAGTCTTTTTAGGCCTGACACCTCTTTTGTCTCCCACTTGTCTAGTTTCCTCAAAATGTATAAGCACACACTGCACACTATGTGAAGATATGCAAGGTTCTCAGCTAATAGCACTTTAGGAATCACCTTGTTGGTACAAAATTATTATTTTATGCCTGTCAAACTGTTATTTTTGGCATTTTTCATAATTGAACTAAAGAGTGACAGACAGCATGTAGCTTAACAAACAAAGCAGCCAATGTCCACAAAAGAGCTTTGAAAGACATTCACAAAGCATGGAGAACCACTGCTCAAGACCACTTTAAAAATTATAAAAGTCTGACTCCTTGAAAGCAAATTATAAAGAAATGAGAGGTGGCTCAAGACTTTTGCATAGTACTGTATGTCAAGTTTATGTGTAACATAAACTTTATTACTGCTGCTATCAAGTGTTCATGTTAAATGTGACAAATGTTTCATCAGGTTTTTAGTTATTGCAATTTTTTTTGTCCAAGCTGGTGCTTTTGTTATGAAGCTACTCTTTTCTCTCATCTTTCCTCAGTGACATTAGACGTATTGGGATCTGTTTGATTGGACATCAGAGGAGAATCATAAGCAGCATACAGTCTCTTCGCCTGCAGCTTCACCACATCCAGCAGAGTGGCTTTCAGGTGTGAGACCGTTGCACAGAGTCAGACTGTGTGGACACACTGAGCTGGAAACAACTTCCTTGGCATTGTCATTCAACTAATTGCACAAAACACCAGACTGTTAGGTGTAGCAGGTACCACATGATGCTTACGTGAGAGCGCTCTGCTGCTAGATCACACGTGGTCTAGTGAGTACACACCATCATCTTATGGATCATTATCAATACAGCCTCCACAACAACCAACCTCTGGCGTTGGCCAAATGCGGTCTCTATTATCTCAGCAAATACTAGCATTCACTTGAATTTAGGACTTCTTTTCTCTAGTGTCTATTCAAGTGTTCACCAATACCTCTTCTCTTTCCAAGTGACAATCCAATGGTTTGTATTGACTTTAAATGGTCTAAAGTTTGTTACCTCATGACCAGAGAAGATGAGGACAGGAAAAATCATTTGGTGATGTGTGGTACAGTGTGTGACTTTAATAACTTTCCAGCTGGTTTATGAAACACTTCACTAAAAATAAAGATAGACTGGATGGTAAAATACAATCATGTTTTTTGAACTGAAGACCGCTGAATGTCAAAAGATTTTATAGAAATGTGTGTTCTCTCTTCATGATGATGATGCAGTATGTCTTGTACAAGAAGTCTTGTGAAAATTGTATGTTTTATCCAGTATGTTGGTTCCTGAATAAACAACCCTATTTTAATACTTAGTTTTCTCTCAGACCTTAACCACCCCTAGCCTCAGCATCTACACTCACCAGACAGTGCATTAGGTACACTTTGCCACTACTAGGTTGGACCTTCTTTTGCCTCACACCATTGCACTGCCAACAGCAGCCTGAATGGTTGCAGGAAAGACCCATGCCTTCATAATGTTTACATCAACTGCAACCTTACTATCCAAATGTTGCAGCAGAAATTGAGACTCATCAATTTTGGTGCGTCCCGTGTGAATTGTAGCCTCAGTTTCTTGTTCTTAGCGGATTGAAGTGGCAACTGGTGTGGTCATCTGGTGCTGGAGCCCATCTTCTTTGAGGTTTGATGTGTTGTGTGTTCAGAAATTCTCTTCTTTGCATCTTGGTCATAATGAGTGGTGATTTGAGTTCCTGTTGTTCCCTAGCAGCTCGAAGCAGTATGGCCATTCTCCTCAGGCATCAACAAGACATTTGGGCTCAGGCGACTGCTGGATATTTTGTTTGCTTGTTTGTTTACTATTCTTTGTAAACTATAGAGATGGTCATGCATGAAAGTCCAGTAGATCAGCAGTTTCTGAAATATTCAGACCAGCTTCTCTGGCACCAACAACCATGCCACATTCACTTAAATCACTTAAAACACCTTTCTTCCCCATTCTGATGCTTATCTTGAACTTAAGCAGGTTGTTTTGACCATGTCTACATGCTTAAATGCATGGAGTTCCAGTCATGTGGCTACCTGAGACAGTAGCCACATGGCAGGGAGTGGAAAAGGTATAACTAATGAAGTGGTCAGGGAGCCTATTTCCGACACTGACACACAAAAACAGGTGTCTATGGATGCCATCTCTCTCTCTCTCTTGCTTTCTCTCTCTCAAAAACAAGTCCTCTTAATTGTCACTCAAGAGACTGACACATTTTGTGTACATAAAGCACTGCCAGGTGAGTTTGTCATATGGGTGCTTGTATGTACACAGCTTTTTATGGCTTACAATTGTTAGATTCTTTATTTTATATTAGAATTGTTCATAGGGATTTACACTTAAAAAATATTTTGGACAGCAAAAGTTGATTAAACGGTTCTCAATAGGTTCAAAATGCCTATAAGCCTATAATATATTAATAGATTATTTAATATAATTATTACTTAAGTTTTAAAAAGTGACTTCCTGTTTATTATAATTTCAAATTAACTGATTTATGGTTGTTTTGTATTCTTCTTTGACTGTTTTTGTGGCGTTCAGATATTACATACTCCACTTATTGTGCTAATCCTTTTGGTTTGGAAAGTGGATGCTGTCAGTAAGAAGACTATGAATGTGTCAATGCACCCATACACCTACATTTCTAACATCGCCCTAGAACTTGTTTGCTAATTCATTCTCTTCACAATCAGATTGGAAGAAAGTTTGTTTTTAACCTGCAGAGGGCAGACTAGAGTCAGTACAGTGGTCTCCCAGCAACACAGTGTAAATAACTTGGTGGAGATTTTTTTGCAGGTTATGGAGCTTGAAGGAGAAGCATAGAAATTAATGAAAACGAGGTTTGATGCTGGTTATTAAATGAAGTGAAGAGAGCGTTTAGTGCGACCTGAACGTACGCTTCCACGGCTAAAATTACAGGTAAAGTACATCTCTGTTATACACTCTAGCACGGAATGATACACGCTAACCATTAGCGAAAGCATCATTCGTCGTCGTGAATTAGTTTGTCTTCATGATTGAGGCTATTTATTTAAACTGGCAATATCGAGTGCGGCAGAAGGCATTAAAAGGCTGACTGTTAGCCTGGCAAGCCGAAGTAAAGCTTGTGGCCAAAGGTTGGCTAAGGCTAACTAGCCACACTAACAACAGGAGATTAACGAAATAGCTGTTAGCGAGTGTTAATTATGCTCTAGAGCCCACTAAGCGCGTTAGCTTAGGCTAGCGGTTACCAAGCAAAAGTCGCCAAAAATAACGCTTAATGTTGTTGGATTCGGTGAAGCAGAAACACGAACGGGTTTTCTTAACGTTACACCATCCACATATAAGTGCATTTGAGTGCGAATGCTAATTATGCAACAAAAACGCGAACTTGTCTAGTCTTTTGTGTCTCTTTGGTCGTCTCAGGACTAACGATTGAGATTGTAACATTAACAATGAAATGTTCACCACCCGAGACACATTCTCATTCACTGATGACCTCGTTACCACATCACTAACGTTAACTAAAGTCCAGGTTAGCCCATCGTTTTCGTGAACGTAGCTTCATGTGATTGAGCAGTATTAACAGCTAAGTAAGTAGCTGTGTGACATGCCGTAATATTAGACTACTACGTTTACTATCAGTTGTACGTTTTTAATGTTAAATATAACATTTAAACAAAGTAGTTCTGAGGAGCGATTTGCTCGTTTCTGATGTCCATTGCAGGTGAATAGCAACAGGTGGTCAGTGCTCACACACTTCTTTGGGCCTGTAGGTCCTCATGTTGTGAATTTTCCAGGTCACATGAATTACAGTATAATTACCAGCACTTGCTGTAAAGTACTGTTGCATTCTAAATGTTAGTGTGTTTATGGTATGCTTCTTTAGGATCATACAAACAGCTGATGGTTGCTGGCTAAGCCAATGGGGCTGTTTGACAAGTTGGCAGGATGGCTGGGCTTGAAGAAGGAGGTGAACGTCCTCTGTCTCGGTCTGGACAACAGCGGAAAAACCACTGTCATCAACAGGTTGAAGCCCTCGAATGTAAGTCTGTCTATTTTGCATTACTAATCTTTGTGTTGTACCAAATTTGCCATATTTATTGTGTATTAGAGTGATAACCTCCATGTTTAAATGCCTGGAGTCAATTATCCAAATCAACAGACAGTGCACAGTAGAGTACAGGCAGGGTGGAGTGGGTGGAGGTGAGTGTCAGGGGTGATTTGTGACAGAAGGAGAGCAGCAAGAGTGAAAGGGAAGGTTTTCAAAATGGTAGTGAGACCTTTTGCGATATATGGTTTGGAGATGGTGACACTGACAAAAAGAGAGGAGGCTGAGCTGGAGGTGGCAGAGATGAAGATGCTAAGATTTTCATTGGGAGTGACCTGAATGGACAAGATTAGAAATGAGTACATCAGCGAGAATGCTAAGGTTGAGCTGTTCCAGGCTGAGATGGTTTGGTCCTTTGCAGAGGAGGGATAGTGAATATACTGGACAAAGGATGTTAAAATGGAGCAGGAAGAAATGAGGAAGACCACATAGGGAGGTTCATGGAGGGCATGCAAAGGGTTGGTGTGTGATGATTCACTGCTGTGACCCCTAAAGGAAGTAGCCGGAAGAAAAAGACCATATGGGTGAATGTTGTCATTCTGTGTGCTGCTACTTGAAGCTGCTGATGAAAACATAGTGCATTTGTTTTTCAGGCCCAGGTACAAGACATCGTCCCAACAATTGGCTTCAGCATAGAGAAGTTCAAGACATCCAGGTAGCTGCTGTGGCTTGACATTAAATTAAAACCCAATGATAATGTATTGTCACACTTAACGTTCTTCATTATGTCTGCTGCAAATGAATATATTTTGTTACATGTCTCATACACTGCATTTACACGAGTGTCCTTCCTGTAGTCTTTCTTTCACAGTGTTTGACATGTCGGGTCAAGGCAGATACCGAAACCTTTGGGAGCATTACTATAAGTGAGTGTGACCCCAAAATAATAGCCTTTGCAACTTTTTTTTTGTTGTTGTTGATGTATAGATTAATATATCTGATGTCTTCTCAGGGAAGGCCAGGCTATCATATTTGTCATTGATAGCGCAGACAAACTGAGGATGGTTGTGGCCAAAGAAGAACTGGACACATTACTAAATCATCCTGGTAAGTTCATGTTTCTTGACCTTTTGCGCCATGGTGTGTCTCTTGTAAGTCTTGACTGCAGTCAACTACATAAAGATGAGTTTAAGTCTTTAGCACTTGTTCACGTACAGTGTTGTGAAAACGTATTTTTTACTGATTTCTTAGGGTTTTACATATTTCTCACACTTAAATATTTCAAATCATCAAACAACTTTGATATCAGACAGAGTTAACCTGATTAAATACAAAATGCTGTTTTTAAATAATGATTTCACTTATTCAATGGGCAAATACTTTTTCACAATACTGTGGATATTTATGAAACAAAGTTTAAAAGTTTTTATATTTAGTTTTAAACAATATTCATTTATTTGATGGTCATAACATTCCTACTTAATGGTGTGATGTTGAAACTTGAATCTCTGTTTCCTTGCAGATATTAAACACAGGAGGATCCCCATTCTGTTCTTTGCTAATAAGATGGATTTGAGAGAAGCTCTGACTTCAGTCAAGGTCTCACAGCTGCTCTGTTTGGATAACATCAAAGACAAACCGTGGCACATCTGGTATGAACCTGTACCTGTTATAGACAAAAGAGCTACACTGCTGTCAAATGATGCTATCAGGTGCAAATATACTGGCAGAATTCATGGTTTCCATGTTGCATTGCATAACGGGAAGTTTCTTTTGGACAGCATAAAGGGGTTCACTTCCAATCTCTTCCATGGCCACAGTGTGTATAAACCAAGCAGAGGCATGCAAACTGCTTCTACAAACATTTGTGACGCTCTCACGACCTCGGTGAATTCCACCATGATACCGTGATAGGATGCTACCTGTGCAACAAGTCTGGTCATGAGATTTCCTCGTTGCACTCAACTTTTTTTCCAGGAGTTGGGCTTGGTCTTTTAGTTCCAGTGAAAGGAGCTTGGTATGCTTCAGAATTCCCATTAACACATTCCTTTTTTTTTCCCTCCGGTGGGCCTCAGAGAAAAGAAAAGAAAAACAAAAACACATTCCTAAACCTTGTGGATAGCGTTCCCAGAAGTGTTGAAGCTGTTATCAACTCAAATGGTTCGATTATAAAAATCTGCAACACAAATTTGCATTGCTCCGTGGTCCTGTTCTGATGGTCACGTGGCCATTTTTGGCAGTTTTGATGGTGGACAGGGGTCAGCATTGGCACCCTGACTGGTCTGCAGCTATGCAGTCCCATATAAAACAAACTGCGATGCACTGTATATTCTGTGATCTTTCTCTCAGAAGCAGGATTAACCTTTTTGGCCTTTTAAACTACAGTAGCTTCTGTGTTGTAGAAAAACTACACACACGGATCTGAATATGCACACACAGATCGCAATGCACGCATATGGATCTCAGTGCACGTACGGATCTAAACACAGATCACAGTACACACACGCGGATTGAGTTGGGCACACATAAATAGTTTGGCTACAATAATAGCCCCATATTGGACCACTTTTGATAGAACACCCCCCACAAGACTCAGTCGTTTAGCCATCACAGTTTGGTCCTTGTCAGACTTACTCAAATCCTTACACTTGCCTATTTTTCCTGCTTCTAACACAACTTTGAGCACAAAATGTTCACTTGCTCCCTGATGTG
>VOQJ01012593.1:0-17421 GCA_015052665.1 Apistogramma diplotaenia
TTTTTTTTTGTTTGTTTGCACTTTTTTTTTTTTTTTTTTTTTTTTTGGGGTGGGGGGTTGGGTTAAATCTTATTTATGATTACAGATAAATAATCTTATAAAAACATACAAACATACAATGCTCTTCACTGAAGCTTGTTTCAAGATATACAGTCTGGATTGGAAGCACTGAACTTCATATGTGAGGTGAAATCCATTAGTCAGACTTCTTAACTGCTTTATCTGAATAATATATCTATTGTAAGGCAAACTGTTTTTGAAACATATTGAGGGCTACCACTCCCTTGATGGAAGAGAAAAATAACATTAAGTCTCCCTTGCTGCAGTGGATACATTTTTAAGATATTTAAATAGGGTTTTTAAAATAGTGCTTATTTAGGACATTAAATTAAAACATTAGGCATCTCTCTTCTAACTCTGTGTTAGTAAATTATTTAATAATTGATGAACATATTGTTTTATTCGTCCCTACAGAATCCTGGATATCGCTGGATGCACATTAGTTTAAATGAATCGACACCCCGAGTCAAACTAACTGTCATGATCCTTGAAGCAGCAGCCGAGGAGGAGGAGTAGCAGCAATCTTCCACTCTGGCCTATCAGTCAACCAAAGACCCTAGCCAGTTTTAATTCATTTGAAAGCCTGGCTCTTAGCCTTGTCCACACTAATTGGAAATCAGTTGTTTGTTGCTATCTATCATCCACCTTACTCAGAGTTTCCATCTAATTTCTCACCTTTTACCTAATTTAGTGCTCAGTTCAGATAAAATAATTATAGTGGTTGATTTTAACATCCACGTAGATGCTGAAAACGACAGCCTTCAACATTCAGTTTGATTCTTTCAAGATGTAAATGAGCTTATCCACCACTTTAATCACACTTTGGATTTTGTCCTGACATACTGTATGGCCTATGGAAGATTTAACAAGTCAAATCAAAGTTTATTTCTATAGCACATTTACACAACCTCCAAAACACTATACAGATTATACAACACAGTTTTTTTTGAAAACCCTCTTTTGTCCAATAATTTCTTAACATTTAAATTTACAATAATGAATTACACAACAGTGAGAAATAACCTAATGCCATATGCCAACACAGCACAGAGCAGTTACCTAAACTGTACTCTCACGGAGGTCAGTGATCTCGTCAGTGGTTTTACATCCTCACTACTTATTTGTTGTTACTTAATTGTTGGGTTTTCTCTGTATTATTTACTATATTGTATCTGTATTATTTATTATATAAAGCACCTTGAGGTGACTGTTTGTTAAGATTATATAACTATATCAATAAAACTGAATTGAATTTAATTGAATTAAGACATGCAGTTGTGGGGTTAAGTCGCTGTGTGTTGTTTGCATGTTCTCATGGGTTCTCTCTGGATACTCTGGCTTCCTCCGAGTCCAAAGACATGCAATAAGTGGGATTAGTCTAATTTGTGATTCCAAATTGCCCGTAGGTGTTAATGTGAGTGTGAATGGTTGTCTTTCTCTCTGTGTTAGCCCTGTGACAAATCCACCTTTGACTCTTTGGCAGCTGGGATAGGCTCAAGTTCCCCCTGCGACTCCGAATTGTATAAGCAGATGCACAGGTGGTGCACAGGTGGATGATTAATTCACAAAATAATGGAAATGTAGATGTCACAACTCTTGCATGTCGGTTAAGGGAAACTTCCTTCCTACAAAACTATGGAAAAAGCGATCACATTATTTTACTGTGACAATCTACATGGATACTTGAAATGTTAGAGTAACTATAGTACTGACAATAAAGAGATGAAACTTCAAGTGGCTTGAGCCACAAGGTTGATGAACTCAAACCAGAAAGAAAACCAGAGATGTGTGCTGACCAGAAAATTTTAATTTCTGTCATCACACCTTTCAAAAAAAGTTTGTAGACACCTTAAGGTCATCTTTGGTAATCCCAGTGTCCTTTAGGTGTTGCTCCCTCAAGCACATAATCCACATTATTTTACTGGGTAAGCAATACTATCCAGGTGATCTCACAATAAATCTCCAGTCACCAGTGTCAGCTTGGATAGCCTGAAGGCTCCTTTTGATGCTGTAAATCCAGCTAATCAATTGCAGTATAACAATAACCTAATCTCTTTGGTAGCTTCTAACAAATTCATGCATTGTTGACCAGGTACTGAGTTCAATAATTAGTCTGAATATAATTGTAAATGCTCCCAGGTAATATTCAACACCCTTATTTTGTTAAAAGTTACAATGATTTCATAATGTTCGGGAACATACGTTTCATCTGTTGCTCACTCAACAGCTCAGCTGAAGCTAAAGGATTTGCTCAGTTATCCCTTTCAAATTTTATTAGCCTATTTAATACTGCTCTTTGCTTATACTCATTCATATTTATGTATTTTGCTAACAAGGGTAAGAAATTTACCTAATCTACTTGTGATCTGACTCCTAATCAGCAGTTTGTTGAATATACAACAATGATAGGGGCTCTGAGAGGGAGCTTTTAGCAGTGTTTTGCAAACGTGCTAACAGTTATAATGCTAACTTTTTGCTGCTTGTCCTAGTGCTATTTTATTTAATGATTGTGCTGATGTTTAGCAGGTGTGATGCTGATAATTTTGACCATCTAAAGTGAGTATTGGGTCTTGAACCATGTCAATGCTTGACTGAAACTACAAAGATCATATAACTGCTACAGTGGGGGAAGCAATTAAGGAATTATTTGATTCTCTGTCAAATTTATACGTTTGCTCACTTACAAAGAAATGAACAATTTTTATGGTAGTTTCATTTTAACAGTCACCGAGAACACCTCTGATAGCACACTATTGCATAATGGATTGAAATCTTGCAACACCTGACTGCTCAGAGAAGGCTGTGTTTAATGAAACTTAGCTCAACCTGTCATGTTTGGAGGAAGAGAAATGCTGCGTATGACCCAAAGAACACCCTCTCCACAGTTGGAAACAGTATAGTTTAGGGCTGTTTTTCAGAGGCCGATGGACGAGGCCATGTACTATAAAATCTTGGACGAGAACCTCGTTCCTTTAGCCATAACACTGAAGATGGAGCTTAGATGGGTTTTTCAGCATGGCAGTGACCCAAAACATGCCCCTAAGGCAACAAATGAGTGGGTAAAGAAGAAGCATATTAAGGTCATGGAGTGACCAGACCTCAATCCTATAGAAAATATATAGAAGGAGCAAGTTTTGAGCCGCAAACTGGCAGCCAAGAAATCTAAAGCTTTAGGGAGTTTCTGTAAAGAAGAGTGGGCCAAGAGTGACTAGCTAGAAGAAATATCTTACTGCTATGCTTGTCAAGAAGGGTTTCTCAACCAGGTATTAAGTCGTGTTTTGCTTGGGGATCAAATACTTATTCCACTCAAATATTATAGTAAACCAATGTTTAAGTGGTTATCGCAGCTGAAAATGCTCAGACCAAGACTTTTGATCTGTAAAAGTGCTGAGTTATTATTAAACCAACAATTATACATTTTGAAAAAAAAGAGCCAATATTAATGCATCAACCTCCCTCACTACATTCATGAATCTTCTGTGCTTTTCTTCTTCTCATCTTGCCTTGCAGCTCCATCTGCAATAACCACTTACCCCTCCTCTGCATATGCCCTAAACATCTCTGCCTTTCCCATCTAATAAAACCAGCAAACTAAAGTACACAGTTATTTGTGCCTCTTTAAGTTGCTTGAATGAAGAATCAATGTTGCCCAAGAGGATCCTGGTCAGAAGAATGTGAACAGAAGCAGTTTTGAGCTGTTTGAACAACACCGCTGTGATAATCGCTCTACAACAATGCCTGTTTTGAAGTTGGTATTTATAGTTCAGTGTCCCATACTTGGCACTTCAAAAAGCTTCAAAAAGACTGCTAAGTTGTTTATTCCTCATACCAGCTTGTTCTGCAGTTGTTTAGTCAACGTGATGTTCATATTGTACCTGCAGGACTGAAACAGCTGCCGGACTACTGCAGTTCTATCAGATTTTGAAGCAAAATTTATGCACAACTCACACATGGATTTTAACCTTGGTGTAACCTGTCTCTAGGTAGCATAAAGAATGCAACATGTTGCGTAACACACTATATTGTCATTTTGCAGATCTTCAACTTTAGTAATGTGTTTGTTAAAAACTATAAGAAGTCAGCATTAGAAGGCAGGTAGAGTCTCAGTAACACCGGCGCACCAAACTTTTGATTAGGAAGCTGCAGTCTGACTTTTGTCTGGGACATTTTAGCATGTTTAATTAGAATGCTTGCGTGCTGATATTTAATCACGGTGCTTATGTGCTGATGTTTAATCACAGTGCTTATGTGCTGGTGCTTAAAGGAACAAGAGAGATTGGTAGAAAGGAGACTTAGGGTTTTATTTAGTTCTATACAGCAAAGACAAACAAAAAACAAACTCATTGACACATACTGTGATATAAAATCTATATAGCTTTCCCTTACTTATGTAGATGACTGTATTTGCTTTCCAGTGACAAATATTTTAATGACATATCCTTTTTTTGGGGCCTAGAAGAAAAACCAATAGCTCACAGTTAGGTTTGTAAAAAAAAAAAATCTAACATCACTTTGCAGGGAAATGTGGAGACATGATTAAGGACAAAAGCCAAGGACTGGATGAAAGAAATGAGAAAAGAACAGGAATCAAGAAAAGATGACAGAAACAGGAGAGAATGATGGGAGAATATGCCAGCATATGTTGCAAAGCAGTTATAACAGAAAGCAGGCGCTGATTATAAAAGTAATGGCAGTAATTAACAATAGCTGCATTTGATCTCATTTCACTTTTTGCATTTGTGGCCATTAAGTGACTGAATTGAAAAAGCCCGAAAGAGGCACTTACATGTAATAATGCACCATACCTTAAAAGTGACTCATGATCTAATTCTGGCAAGACACCTTTTCTCTCTTTCAGAGTGATGCCAGTGAAGAGGCTTTGCTGAAATGCAGCATTAGACACGTATACTGTCCCTTTAGCAAAATGTCAGTTACACCTCTTCAGCAAGCACTGCCATAAATGGGTTTCTTGGTTATTCTTTCAGTCTACCTATTAGCATCTCTCACCACCATCTACTTCTTTAGTATATACTTTAGAACATATAGTATTGTACTTTAGAAACTCCACATGTAACTACACTCATGTAACTCATTTTTCCTTATTAAGCCTGAAATGTCTTTGAAATTCAAGGCAGGAGCAAATTTAATTTGGCACCCATTTTAACACAGTTACTTAAAAAGTGTGGGACAGTTTGTTGTTTTATTTGTTAAATGAATAGTCTAGTTATGACAATGTTATAGCTTGAGAGGTTTCCAGTGCTGCGACCATATAGACTAAGCTTTGAAGTAGAAACATTTCAGACTATTTGAAGCTACAGATTTTTTAAACATTTAGATATGGTATCCAAGACTGAAAGACTCAGCATCCTGCTAGAGCATTCACAATCATCAAAACAGAAATCCATGTTATGCAAGTACCTGGGATCCCAGCTTCTTTACTGACACTAGTCTGAATAGACCAAGGCAAGGTGAAGGAAATCCAAAACAACAAGAGTTATTTTGAGATCAAGTGCAGTGAAAGGTGAGATAGATTGAATGCTATATGCATATGATTTATAACTCTGAAGGAGGATATAAAAATGTGCAGCAAAATAAATTTTCTACATTTTCTTCTAAACCTAAAATGTCATCATTATGTAATAAACTGTATTTTACAGCCAACACGTTGAATGAGGTCTGTAAAAGTGCAACTCTTTGGAAGTTGCGCTTTTACAGCAACAGCTTCGGTGTAAAAGATCTTTTCAGTCCAATAGCATTGTGCTTGGCTTTTACTCAAATGATTGAGACATTCTGTTAGAAATGCTAATATGGCCATGACTCCACTCCAGCGATTTTATTTTTCACATTTCGGTGCATACTGACATAATAATGGAACTGTCATGTAACGGCTGTGTGGAGTGCAGAGTTGGACCCAATCTGTAGGACTCAGGAGATGGGACTTCACTCAAAATCAGCTTTAATGCTGAAGTCTCTCCAAAATACAAACGGAACTCGTAAACAAGGCAGTGCTGGGGCCAGGAATACTAAATTTAGAATTAAGGGAAACACACTGAGCTTGGAATATTACATCATGAGGGAGGACGTGACAAAGAACTGGGCAAAACTGAGGACTTATAAATACACTCATGAGGTAATTAGGGAGAGAGAGGACACAGCTGGGGAAAACAAGACACAGGTGGGCAGAGTAACCAACAAGACGTGGGAGCGAAGAAAAACTGAACACAACGCAGACAAGACACAAGACTAGAAAAATAAAACAGGAAGTAAATAAACATGTGTTAAGCTTTCAAAGCGTAGATGTTTCAAAACATTGAAGTCTGTTTCAAAACACACAGGTCACTTGACCATGGCTACAGTGTTTGAGGTTTTGTTGCATTTCATCACAGTTTCAACAGGTGACTTATCTGCTGGTTTTCCAAATGACTGAATTCATGTTTTTAATACTATCACTTCTATTTATTACAAACATGTACAGAACATGTATAAAAGAAAATACCCAATGTCTCATGATTATTTTTGTATTTGTGTTGTGTATTTTGGAGACCAATATAGTCTATCCATCCACCTGAACACCAGAATCAAAAGTGTAATTAAATAAATATCAACAAGACAAGAGAGAAACACCATTTCCAATGACTCCTATCAGCAGAGGGGGTGGCACACTCCATTAAATTATCTTAATAGAAACTGTCTGTGCTTTCAAAGAGAAAAATAAAAGGGGGAGAAATATTCAGCTCTAAGTCCCATCTGTTCTTTTTTCTACTTTCAACAAAATATGTATTTGCTACATTAATTAGCTTCACTCTCACCCCTTACTAGTGTTCTGTGCAGCCAGGAACTACCAAAAAGTGTGAAAGCCTAACCAAAAGTGCAAGAAAAACTTCATTAATTACAGGTGACCTATTTCACAGTTTTCATGACAAATTTGTTTTTTTCCTCTCTTTATTCCCACTGACACGCTGGTGTAAGTAGCTCAATAGCTAATCAAAACCTGCAACTCAGACTGAGGCAAACATCACGCCCGTGTCACATCATTCAAGGAATACATTCCAAATAAAGTTAAAGAAGTATCCTCATCCTCGGCTGAGAAATTTCTGAACCATGACATGTTTGTTCAGATTTTAAAGGTGAAAAACACTGTTGCAATTTTTCAGAAATAGCTTATGATGATTTAATAAAAGTTACCTAGTAATTTTTTTCAAAGAAGGAAAACAAATCTAGTCTTTTAGTTATTGGGTGGGGAGAGGTAATATTTTCAATTGCGTTGGTCTGTCTGTTAAATATTCGTACTGAGGGCTTAAGTACATGAGCAAATTAGGGAGGGGGGACACAGCTGGGGAAAACAAGAGTTTCAGATGTACAGTCCCTGAGCCTGAAGTCACTGAGCAAGCTGGGGCACTCTTTCTTTTGGCACATGAACCAGGAAAAAGTGAGGTGACCCTCCCCAGCTGCAGACAGACACTAAAGATGTGCTCGAGAGGTTCATCCAGCTCTGAAGTGCATGCTTTATCTTGCCAGCTGCTTTCCTTATCCAGAGTCTTCTTCAGCTCTACCACCTCTGTCTTTTTGTTACTGCCACTGTTTACAAACCATACATCACAGCAGGTCTTACTGCCATCTTGTAAACCTTCCCTTTCACGCTTGCTGTTATCTTTTTCTAATGAATCCTCACTGACACTCCACCCATCTGCTCTCTCTTCTTCACCTCCTTTATGCATGGATGCTTTGGATGGCTGACTCCAGGATTTAAACTCATCTACCTACACTATTTCTATTCCTCACTTTTTCCACTGTTATACCTTTCTCCCTCTCATTTACACACATATTCAGTCATGCTTGCTGTCTTACTGACTTTCTTTTCTCTTCTTTCCACAGCATGCCTCCACCTCTTCTTGCACCTGCTTCTTACTCTCACTACAGATCATTGAACATAAAGGTCTGCCAGCATGTCCATCACCATTGTGAACAAGAAGGGGCTCAGAACTGATTCCTGATATAATCCCATCCCCACTTTGAACACCTCACCACTGTTTCGTTGCCACTTCTAACTTTCTCATGCAGTACCACACTTCTTCTTTTGGCACTATATCATATCTCTAGATCCACAAAGACACAGTGCATTGCCTTCTGAACTTCTCCATACTTTTCCATCAACACTCTTAAAGCAAACGTCGCATCTGTCGTGTTCTTTCTCAGCATGAAACCACACTGCCGACACTGACAGTCACTTCTCTTCTAGCTTTAGAAACCCATTCCCACAACTTCATGGTGTGGCTCATCAATTTACCCCTCTGTAATTACAGCTCTGCACATCACATTGGGATGGCTGTGGCTCAGGAGGTAGAGGAGGTAATCTGCTAATTGGAAAGTTGGTGGTTTGAACCCTGGCTGCTATAGTCTGGAGCAGTATACCAAAGTATCCTTGGGCAAGATGCTGAACCTTGACTTCTACTGATGCGTTCATTGGAATGTGAATGTTAGATAGAAAGCACTTAAATATAGAAAGAGTTTACATGATGCGTGAATGAGACATGCTACAGTATATAAAGTGGTTGGTGTGCTCATGTAAAGTAGAAACCCTGGTTCTTGCAAATTGGTACAGATACTCTTCCATTCCTTAATTCGTATCATGAAAATTTGCCATCTCCTTTGTTTTGAACATTAAAAGTCACACGCTTGTGGACATCTTTACTTGTGTCATATTTCTCCTTGTCTTATCTTTATGACACATTGGATGGTCAGATAGAAAGCTTTTCCTTATGAGCTCAGTTGTTTTTTCTTTCAGCACTAATGTCTGTCGGTTTTGGTTTACATATATTTGTACTACTTTAAGGTCAAACATGTCTTGTATTGATGAGAGACAGGGAAAGGTCTCAAGGATGACCACAGCCAGAGGGTTTAATTTTCACCCAGCCAGGCAGCCAGCATCTGTGCGAGCAAAAAGCTGAATGAAATACAAGCGATAAAGCCAACCAAAGATCTCTTTGAGTAGCAAAAAACATCCAGTACTTTCAATGTTTTCCTGTGAAATGTTAATTTTCTTGTCAGGCCCTCAAAGAAACAAAAACAATTTAGCATATTATGAGAATTCACAACTGGGTGGCAATCCTACTGATCATCCCACTGCATCGCCAGTAAAACAATATTGCTCAAACATGGCAGTGATCCGATAAAAAGCTTTTATCGAGAATTAACACTCTCTCTAAAATTTGCAATGGAGTCAATTTGTCAGCGAATCAACACTCATTGGGAAAGTGTAGATGCTACCAGTTGGTGACAGACTTGCTCATTGCAAAAAGCATCATCCAAATTCATTTTTTCAGAGGGTCGACAGTAGCAAATTTTGAGTCCAGTGTCATCAAAGAAACAGCTGCTGTGCAAATAGTTTTTATTTTTTTTAAAGCTTCCTCGTAAAATCAGGTGCTGAATTATATATTAAAGCTGGGATTTTTAATCATAAGAATTTACTGTCCTTTTAATATTTTCAAAAAAAGTCTCAAACCAACAAAATTCCTCATCAAGTGCAGCAGAAAATTATATCTGTGTATTATTAAAAGACTAACGTGCCAATCTTTAGATAAAAGTGTGGTCTGACAGTAAATCAGTCTCATGTTTTCCGTGAACAACTGTTGTCGAGACTAAGTGTTTCACCACTGTAAAGGCAATTCACACCAAAACATCCTGCTGCTGGCAGCCTTGTCCGATTGAAATTACTTTATCACATATCAGCATATTGTTAGGTCTTGCTGCCTGGAATGTGTTCACAGGCAATGTTATGTTCAGTGACTCAAGCTCACATTCACAGATTTCAGGTCAGTCTGTCATCATCGATGGGTTGTTAGAATTTGATTCCATAGACTGCGGTTAACACCCAGACTGTATGGTTTAAACAAACAGAGACATTTTTGACAGGATAAATGATAGATTATGATTTAGTTTAGTTTATGTTTTTAATGATCCATATATATTCATCAATTTTTCTGAATGGTATATCGAATTCACATAGAAGGCTGAAGTCTATCTCAGTTGAAAAAGAGGCAGAGTACTCCTGGAACTATCTGGCAGACTGGCACAAAGATCCCAATAATCGAATGTCTCGATATTCAATTCAATTCAATAGATATACAGTGTTTCTTATATACAACCAACAGCATGATTTTCCTCTGACCTACTCTGAATTCCTGCACACAGTAAACATCATTGTGGCAGTAAATATGAGGAAATACTGCTGTAAAGTGTGTTATTTTAGTAGAAAAGTAAATTAGATGTGCTGTAAGTGTCAGAGAGGTATATTCCACCTCTCACTCTATGCCAGCTGGAATAGACTCTAGTTCCTATGCTACCCTCATTTGAAAAAGAGGCTAAGGAAAGTGGGGGAAATTGTCAATAAAATCGTTAGTAATGCAGTGTATATCATTTATTTTTGCTATCTTTTAACAAATGTTATAGTTTTTCCACAACTGTTAAGGCATTTTTTTGAAACCTTCCACATTTTTCTTACAACTGTAATCAGTGAGCTAATTTTTATCCACAAAACCTCTGACTCTTCTG
Source organism: Apistogramma diplotaenia (assembly GCA_015052665.1). Taxonomy (NCBI): domain Eukaryota; kingdom Metazoa; phylum Chordata; class Actinopteri; order Cichliformes; family Cichlidae; genus Apistogramma; species Apistogramma diplotaenia. Next base: position 10,612 of record VOQJ01012593.1, read on the forward strand.
GCAAAAGCAAAATAATCAAGTCAAAGCAGTTTGATCTGAAATCAAAACAAATCGTAGACACCACAAGACTACTAAGCATCCAAAAATAGCTGGGGATTTCATCCTTCTTAGGCCATCTTGCATTCTACAAACAGGTAAAAATTTCAACTCCAGTGGCTGTTGTGATGTGCACTCACTGAACACGCCAAACCAAATGAACCTGCAGGTTTACAAGCCAGCTAATCCAGAATGGCACAACAAAGGAATGTTGATGCTCAAGGCACACAGTCTCGAGAGAGATGGGGAACTTCTTGACAGAGTGCAAAGAGAGGACCTTGTATTCATTCGTCATGAGAATATGTCTGTTAAAACAAAAATAAAAAAAAATCTGGGATTTTGAATTCAGACACCAGGAGAAATTTGGAGTCATGGCCTGGGAATCGACAGATAAAGTCACTGAGCTGAAAGCTGCGTGCAACAACAGCAAAATATACTTGTTTGAGCCAAATCTCAAAGTGATGTAGTGGTAAAGGCAAGATTTACCATAGCATGGGAAATAACAGAGTCAGGGAGAAACTGCAAAGTTTCTGTGCAAGTTTTTGTTTTCTTACAGCAAATTTCATGCTAAAAGCCTATATAGTACAGGTTAGCAGATATTTCTTTTTAATTCCATTTCTCACCCAGACACCGAGTTAATATGCTCAACACTGTGAAATACTCTATGTGAGTTTTGTGGAAATTTGTGACTAAACACAATTAGAGATCATTTTGCTTCAGGATGCATTTTGATTTATAAAGTGTGTCATGCTGCCAGCAGTTGTCATATTCAGGCATTAAAATGAGCTGTTCTTTGTTTGCTGTATGATAGCCTCCTTGTAAAATTGAAATGAAAAGCATGAAGGCTATGATAGGAAGGCAACTTTTTTTGACTGGTTTTTGACTGTTTGCAGATGTTGTGCAGCCCAAACTGTACATTAAAAGGCTTTACGGGACATGAATTTACACTAAATTAAAGCACCTTAATGGACTATATGTCTCGGCCAATGTGTGATTCTCTTTTTTTAATAGAACACAGGCTTCTAGCGTGTGGGGTGTTAGCATTAGCGTGCTAATGCTGATTAGCAAGCTAATACTAACCACTGAGCCGGTGAAATCCTCAGCAAGGTGCAACGCCGCAACCGCTGGCTAGAAGCCTGGAACACTTTGTAAAATCGAGTTTGACACACCTGGAGTTTAGCCTCACACTGCATTATATCCTTAAAGCTGAATTTACTGTTCTATTGTATATATCAGTATGGTAGAAGAGCATTCTTTACAGCTAAGCATGAACAGGAGAACTGCAATACGGTCAATGAAAATGATACCGTGAGGCTCGAAGGGATCCAGACTGCAATTTAAATGACTGGCATTTTTGCGGCTATCAACTTTGTCAGCTTGTTTATGATTGCATACTATGAAGACATCAGGTAAACAGGAAGCGTGTCTGCAAAATACCATTTCAGTGGATCTATGAAAGCCTGAAGCAATATTTATTAACTGTTGCTGCTACATGCATTGCAATGTATCATGTATTTTCCTCAAAGAAATATAAAGAGCATAAAAACACGTGCTTTGTGTATTTTGTTTTTCTTGTAAAATTCTACAGTGTATTCAGTAGTCTTTTTTTTTTGTTGGCGGTGCTATTTCTGTTTATTGTAAAGAATAGGAAATGAAAAGGAAATGAAACATGTCACACTCTTGAATTTGTTGATAAGGCTGGTTTCAAAAGGGCAAAAAACAAACGGGCCAAAAAAACAAAAGGCAAAGATGAAACATCACGGGCCAATGAGCTACAGTGGATGTGCCCCAGCAGCATAGCGGGTATATAATGATGTGTGCTGCCGTTTCTGAAAATGGAGTCAGAACTATACAGTCCCAAGATCTGGTCATACAACACCTGCTGATTTTCCTGCACGCCCCCCTACAAGGATCTCACCCTTGACGAGTGACAAGATGTTTGGTAAGAAATTGCAAACAGTGTTTTGTCCTTGTCTGGCACGTCACCTTAGGGCTCATTCAAAAATGATGATTGTTGTTCTTCCACATACCCTCCATCCTTGAATCCTATTATGGAAATAATTTTCCGTCCTTTCAATGAGTGCTGCTTGTGTAATAAAACAGATTATCCGAGTCCCATTACTCAAATCATCCTCAACATTAGCAAAGCAGTAAGTGGATTTCTCAGAAGAAACTGTAATCTTTTGCGGTGTACATCATTATCTCCGAAAGCCTGTAACTTCACATGTTAATAAATACGTTAGTGCCATCAGAATGACAAATCCTTGTTAGGGCAAAGGTTAGGCAGCTCAATACGTTTCTTTACAAATATAACAGTGTACTGAAAGACCTAAGACTTTGATGACAGTGACTGAAAATGGACAAGGCTGCACGTGTCAGTTTAAACATTTCACATTTATTCCTGACCAAGTGCAAGGATAAATCTTTGTACTCTAATCATAATTGACAGGCCATGTTATTGTGATGCCACAGGGAGCTGCAGAGGCTGAATAAAACATTTCAAAAAGATTATTCTCCTGCATCATGGCAAGGGAAGATATAATGATGTGGATGAGAATTTGTGGCCCAATAGAGATATTGCAAGGTCTATATATTACGATTTGAAATGCCTTGGGATGACCTGTGAACAGAAACTAATTAACACATCGCTTAATCCAACTTCACAAAGTGCTTTAAATCACCCAGAGGGGCTAAAGTGCTGTGCAGTAGAAAAGCATAAAACACCTAAGAGATACACATAAAATACACAAAACACTTAAACACAGACTCAGCATCTTACTTGGTGTTAAAAGCCAAAGAAGTTTTTAAATGTGATCTCAAATGATGTGCTGTGATGACATGCAGTGGCAGATCTGGTGCTGTCACAGGGAAAGCCCGACCCCCCTCGGAGTTTAAGCCTGGTTCTAGGCACTGTCAGGAGCAGCTGATCTGCTGACGAGAGAGACCGACACAATAACAGCAAAATAACTGTGCCAGCCCTTACCAGATTAAACCTAACCAAAACACCCCCCAAACATTTTGTATAAAAACATCATGTCTGTCTTGAAATTAGTTCGTAATAAAATCATTTGTCTTTTCTAGTATTTAAACTTAAGACGTTTTCTTTTCTCCTTGGCAGTGAATGAAGATTTAATAAACTTGAAATCCACATATGGGCATTTTATATTTATTATACTGACACAATGTTCCAGTGGGGTTGTCGTGGATAAATTAGAAAAAAGATTATGATAATCTTTGTTATCTAAATGCCCACGTTTTTTCAATTCAGTGGAAAATATCCTGAAAATAATGTCATGTATGATTAATATTAGGTATACTAATATCACTTGGAGAAATTTGTCTCTTATCAACCCACTAATATAGATAGAAAGAGATGTCTGGCCTACATTTCAGAACTTTAATTCTCTGGAGGAATTTCACTTGTAATCTTTAGTTTACAAGACTGACTCTTGCAACTGTCAGGACTCTCACAACTCATCTAAACACCTGGAAACGATTGTTAAGGCAAAGGTTAGGCAGCGCTGTACTTTTCTTCATTCTTCATCTCTTTATAACATCTGGGATCAAGCCGAGAACACAATGCCATCAGTGTAATTGATTTTCTGCCAAATTAGATTACATATTAATTTTTAAAAAATGTTTACGAGGCCACATTTTTCTACAATCATCACCAAAATTACCACAATCTTTCTTCAGATGAGGGCTCAAGTAGTTGATCTGTTTGCCTTAGGCAAATAGTTTTTAAGCCTAATAACATTGCGGGATCAAATCATAACAGAAGCTGCTAAACTGTGAGTGAGGTCATGTTACAATAACTGCTTAATGTAGATGTGCCAAAAATATAGATGCATCACACTGGATGGCTCCTAACCTCCGGTCCTCTATCAATAAAATAAGCTGGAAAAGAAATTAAAATAAAATAAAACAAAATATGTCATTGTGGGTGGCACTCTACTGAATTGTTCAGCACTATTGCCTCAAGGCAAGGTCCTGGGTTCAAAGCCACTGGCTGGCTGTTCTCCCCGTGCCTTTTTTCTCCAGGCTCCCTCCCACAGTCAAAGACATGCAACTTAAGTTAATTGATGATAGCAGGAGTGAATGTGAGTGTGAATGCTTATCTGTCACTCTGCGTTAGACTGCAATAGGCTGTGGGCTTGTCGCCCACTGACAGCTGGGATGGGCTCCAGCCCTACATGAGAATTAATGGATAATCTTAGTGTCTGTAGGATCTGTATGGAAACATCTAAATACCTCAGAATACAGCATGATTGTAAACAAATGAAACATGCTCTTCATCATCCTCTACGTTCTCCTTGTTCACCATCTCTCATGTGCACTTACCCTCCTCTTCCTCTCACACAGTTTTGAGACACTGGCATCAACCTTCAGCTCTCGTGCTCTCTGAATTGCTTTATTCAGATTTTATCAGATCAAGGAAACACAAGTGTGAAAAATTAGTATGACCAAACGTGAATGAGAATGAGAGTATTTTACTAATTCAAAAAAGTGCAACATGACCAAATGAAGTTTCCATGGTGACTGTGCCCTGCTTAACTGCTTGCCCCACTCACTGCTGCTTGCCACTATATTAAGTATTTAATATGCTGTTGGCTGAAAGTAGTGAAAACATGTTGCTCTTTTTTTTTAAACCTTCACCGTGTCAGTCAGTGTTTAATTCCTGAACCTCAAAATGCACAAATCCCAACACAAAATATGTCAACGTGATTGAATTACACTGAAGGCAAATAGGAAAGATTGAAAGTAACCCTCAAATGTTTAGTGTTTCAGCTTTCACTAACCACGTTATACATGCAGAATTTACACAAAGGGAATCACTCACAGCACGGGCACAGCTAGTTTAGATTTCACAGATGCTCCAGAACATTTAGGGACTCAAACATTATGACTATCCATTAAATTGTAAACGTCTGGCAGCGAAACCGTTGCTGCTTTGTGCCCTCTTCAAAGATGAAAAAAGCCAGAGCACTAAAAAATATTCAATTACAGCATCATTACGGTACAGCATCATTACTGTGAGCTTCAGCAGTGACCCGTGGTGCTTGATGATTATTATAACGCTCATAATGATTCAACAGCCACCACAGTGCTTGGTGGCTGTGATCCTTTTTGAAAATTATGACTCGACGTTTTAAACTGCAATACTGTGCAAAAGTCTTGAGCCACTCCTCAATTGTTTTATATTTTGGTGGGAAAATGGAAAGTAGGTCAAGAGACTGAAAGTCCGTATTTGGTATTCAACACCGCCGGAACTCTCTTGGGCAGTTTTCTTGTAATTTCTTCAAGTAGTCTTCAGGAACAGTTCTTCAGGCTTCTTGAAGGCCATTCAAATTTTTCTTTGGATGTTGGCTGCATTTGTTCAATTCTCTGTCAGGATGATCCCACAGTGCTTCAGTAATGTGGAGGTGTGGGCTCTGGGGAGGCCAATCAATGACTAATAGGGTTCCATTGTGTTTTTTTGATCCAGGCATGCTTTTAGTGCGTTTACAGTGTCTTGATGATAATTGTCACGCTGATAAATGAGGATGTTTTGTCCACACCAGGGGGTGACAAAACCTTTTTTAACAAGTGCCAGGTTTGACAATGTGAAAGTGCCAGAGGGCCAACAGTCCCTGATGACATTATTTTAAAGAATAAAAGATGCATATAAATATTGTTATTTAACAAACACAAAGTAACCAAATGTCAAGCATAAAAGTGCTCTGAATTTTCAACTGAAATTTTTAACATACCGAAACTGTAAAATGCTGTTGTGTAATTCTGATAACAGTGTAAAAGGTAAGTTACTGACACTACTGTGAAGGGCACACAGACGCGCAGGACAGGTCTGGTTCCAGAGCAGTGGAGACATGAGTAAAATGTCCCTTAGTCTCGACCTCAAGTGGTTCTTGTTTAAGTTCAGAACAGAGACAATCTGCACACACAAATATGTCGAGCTAAACAAGCTTAACATTTTATTTGCAAATGTTCATCTCTGGAAACTTGCTCTTATCCAGCTGCCAGTGTTGTGCCAGAAAGTGACTTCAGACAAAAAAGAGAGGTTTTTGTGTTTTTGATGTATAAAATTTCTGCTTAAGTTAATCGTAGTCAAGAGGATTTATGAAGGCCTTACAAATAAAATAAAGAAATTGCCTGTTTTGCAAGTATCTTGATGACAATGCTATTGTATCTACATTATAATCAATCCAGTCCTTTTGGGCCACATCAAATATCTTTATAGAGCTCTGATGTTATATTTATCTGCTGCCCTTTAGGGCAGAGCTCTCTGAAAAAAATATGTTTTATTTCCCTGATAAATAAAGAATATATAAAAGTCACTTTGCCAAAACATGATTGGAGCTTCTACCTGTGACAGGAGCATTCTTTCTCAGTCTTTAAAAGCCGCTGAAGTCGCGGGAAAAAGTCGCTTAATTTCTCATTTTTTCTCGTTTTTCTTTGCGGTTCTGAAAAGTCGCTAAGTTTGCAACACTGTGCAACACCTATGACCCCCACTCAAGGCACACTACATCACACAGCATGGGCTATGATTGGTTAATTGTTCAATCTTCTTTTTGAAGTTTTGAAGCAGTTGGCAGACATCTGTTACACTCCACTGCCTCCACTAGTTAAAAAGAGGAATTGTATACTGAGTTGTATTCGTTGCTTGTGCCGGCGAGCCAAAAGTAACACATGTACGGACAAGACGTGTGGGTCAGATAAAATCCGAGCTCAGGCCACGTCTGGCCCACGGGGCATTGTTTGGACACCCCTGATCTA
>VOQJ01012593.1:17441-30713 GCA_015052665.1 Apistogramma diplotaenia
CATAGTGGATCAAAATCAGCAAGTGTTTTCATGCATTCATACTTCCATCAGCTTTTACAAGATCTCCAAAACCACTGGCTAAAATGCTCCACTATTTTTTACAGATGGCTGTAGACACTCTCTGTTTTACCTCTCTTTACTTCCTCCTTAAACTAAAAATGTCACATTTGGATCAATCACTCCATCAGATAATGTCAATGATTTTCAGTTCAGCTCTTGTGTAATTTGACCTCAGTCTTTGGTCCAGGTTTACCCTCCTTTAAAACAGTTTCCTTCCAGGCACCCTTCCTCTGAAACCTTTTCTTATGAGGCTTTGGCAGGCTTTAGAATTTTTCAGGTCTTGTGTTAGGTCCTTCCTGGATTTTTTCTCCCTATGTCATGAGGACATGACTTTCAGATACTGTTCCTCGGCTATAGGTGGTTTTTATGTGCGCCAATTTGTCATTTTTTCCTCCACTTATCCTGGATGCACAGAATACCATGCTGAGATATGCCAAGGTTCTAGTTTATAGCTCTTTTCATCTTGTTGGTGCATAAATACAATATATGTCAGTCCAGCTGTGTTATGTTTGGCATTTTTATAGATTCCACCAAAGAAATGGGGACAAATTTAGCATTTTTGCAACAGGCTGTTAGTAACAAACAGCCTAAAGATACAATTTAAAATGGGTTCTTTGCGAAGTTGTCTCTTATGTGTAGACACAATACTGGTTCATCCCTTGAGTTAGATGGTGCCCTTTTCATGCTTGAGTGATTATGATAAATTGGTGCTAAGTGGTTCAACAAACAAACATTCAAAGCATAGCCACAGGAGCTGGACTGGAAAATGTTGAACTCCCTTCAGAAAGCCTGGAGAACAGTTACTCAAGACCACTTTAAAAAAGTTACAAGTCTGGCTCCTTGGAAACATAATATGAAGAAATGAGGGGTGGCTCAAAACTTTCCCCCAGTACTGGAAATGCACATTAAGATTTGTGAATGTGTACAGGGACCTGTATTTTCCACAGGCTCAGGCTCAGGTTTACTTTATTTGTTGGTAGGTTTGTTCTGCAGTGGCTGAGTCATCTGTCAATATACACGCACATATTTCCAAGACAAACACAGGCAACAGACAACAGATAAGCACAATACAACACGATGAAGAAGCCTTTAGCCCGTTTAGCAATTTGATGGAGTGGGTTTCTGTTCTTTAAAGATAAACATCCGAACCCTGGCATCAAGGAAAGGGATGAGAAAGACATGATAAAATAAAATCATTACTGTTTTGTTAGCGTGGAAATTAGCATGACAGATGCTGCTGTCCCTTTTCCCACACAGCTTCACAGTTTGGTTCAAAGTTCTGTTTTAAATCAATAATTGTTCCAATATATATAAGACTGAACACATTCCACCACCTGACCCTTGGTGGATGTGATGTCTAGTGTAAGAATATGTTTTCTCTGATCAGTGGTCATATCTTTTGTCTTAGAGATGTTTAACTGAAAATAGGACGCGTCACACCAATTAACAAAATCATCCAGCACCACGACTGGTCACTTTGTCTGGGATATGGATCTCCATACAGGTCTGCAAATCATTTTACTTACCATGTTACAAAAAAAAGCCTGATACATAAGTAATTTGCAAATGTGAGCAAAAACCGGCTCTGACAAAGTTTACATTTGTCACAAAGCAGCCGCGTCCCCGAGGACTGCTGCACACAGCTACTTGTTTGACTTTAGACTTTAAAAAAATCTTGCAGTTCTAAAATTGACTCTGTTTTCCCTGAAATTACTCACCTGTTAAACTTAAGACTTCCCAGTGAATGTAACCTCTGACTTACCTGGGGAATTTTCTGATCTATTTTCGGGATGTTCACTGAACAACAACACAAGTCAGCCTCCCTACTTAATCTGCGGGGATTTCAGGTTCAAAGAGGAGCTGCTTGACACTGACTTGTTCCCCCTGGGGGACAATGAAAGAAATCAGGATTCTTGAATCTTGTTCTCCGCGGTTTCTGCAGTGTATGGGCATCGTGAAGGGTGCAAAGCTGACAAGACAGCTGAGTGACGTAAACAAACAGGGAGTCAGACAAGTCAAGCGAGAAGAGACGATTTTACTGAGTAGCATCACAAAGATTAAAACATATGTGAATATACCATTAGATCTATGTGGAATTTGTTGTTAGCACTCTGATGAATGCACACAGCACTGTATTTGCGCTCTCCTTCGAAAGTTTCAGTCCTTATTTTTTGCATCAGCAAAGCTGGGAACCAAAGTTTGCAGGATTAAAATGATATGAGCGTCCCTTTTTGTTTAGATTGTGGCCTAATAATTCATTAGCTTTACACAGAAATCTATGGAATGTGAACCTAAAAGTTAGATAGACAGGGGTATGAGTTTACTGTGTAGGAGTAAATAGAGGAGTTTTAGAGGACTTTCATTGGTGTAACAAGTTATCGCCAGTGAGTCATCCACTCTGACCATTTTGCTCCAATGCAAAATCCTCAAAGTGAGTGCTGCCTATTTACAGTGCATCATAATGTTGGGCTGCTGCCTTTGGTGTTCCACTCCTCACTAGAGCATGCATTCACTCTCATTATTATACAAACCCATGTAAGTATAAATTAGCCATCAGTTATTCTCCTTGCTGGCAGCTCACATAATCTCACAATATATGTGTATAAGGATTAATTAGCTGCTTTGAATGACTTAATAAATATTTAATAAATTATAGGATGGCAGGTGTGTGAGAGTACACAATTTTTGTTAGGCAAAAATGCTCATTTATGTATGTTTTTTTTTTTAGATAAATGCAAAAAGGATATAATTTGGAGAATAGATGGAGGGAGTATGAGAGTATGTTGATAAAGAGGAGGCAGGGGGAAGAGAGGAAGACCTCAAAGGAGGTTTGTGGATGTCGTGAAGGAAGACGAGCAGCGGATTGGTGTCACAGAGGAGGATGCTGAGGAAAGGGTGAGCTGGAGACAGACAATCCACTGTGACGACCCCTAAAGGGAGCAGCCGGAAGAAGAAGAGGATAAAAGGAGTGCATGACAATAGAAAACAAAGAGACAAAAAAAGAGGATATGACAAAAGAAATTAACGTCAGTGAACACATGGTCTTTATTAAAATCCCGGTGTGTGTGTGTGTGTGTTTGGAGGATTTTCAACAAGAATTTTCTTGTGCTCCATTTTCTTAGACTGATCAAATTGGGAACCAGCATCTCCTGCATATATGATAGCCCTAACACTTTTCAGGACCTGCTCAGTTTATCCCCTGGCATCTACTAATAACCAGACTGGCAACATAGGGTTTCTTTCAACACAGGAGCTTCACTATGTGGGGTAAACACACAGTCTTGCCTTAAAATACCTCATCCACGGCTAAAAAAAAAGCCAATGCTGTATTTGATGAGTCTACTAATGAGAAAAAATTAAATATTCTAGACATACAAGCATCGTCAGACTATCATTAAGCCTCAAAGGTCAACACAGAGGGTGTTGTGCAACCTTCAACTATCACATTATGTCCCAGGGGAAATTTAGATGAGTATTGATCAAACAGCCTTTCATGAATGGTAGTTAAGTGCATCTTGTTAAGTCTATTAGCTCAATATTAAAACTCTATAACTCCTGGTTTTGCCGTGCCCTTTTACATGTTAGAGGTCGTAAGAGGGAAGGAAAGAAAGAGACAGAAAAGGTGGAGAAAATATGCTTGGGGACTCAGTATGGCTCTTTTATCTATGCAAAGAATTCAGATGAGAACAGTCTCAGACTCTGAAAAAAAACCCCCACAGCACACAAACCTTCAGATCTTTTGCAATCAAAGCATAATGAAATATAAGGGATAAAAACAACAGAACTAAGAGAACCAGCCCTTCATGCCCCCGAATCACTTTGCTTCTATTGCTGGAAGGTTTAGAAATGGATCCATGTCCTTTCGGGGGTTAATTTTCATTTCCTAGAAATGAAAACTTATTTATGGCTTTGCCCTGACTCTGTACTGGCTTTGCGATAGATACATAATCCAAATCTGTCTTCTCGCTCAGTTCCTCCATTTGCAGCACATGCTGGCAAGATTTTTAAGGGAATTATATATCCAGGGAACCTCTATTTTGCTGCCAAATGGAGCTGCTGAGGGCAGTGGACTGTGCGAAAAATTATTTTTGTCTACCTGGGCACCCATACAAAATAAATATGATAAATAAATAAAAAAAGATTTGCCATAAAATAATCTATAATTAAAATCTATTTAGATTTTTCATAGATGTAATAAGAAAACAAAAAGTGCAAGTGTACTCGCTTATCTGTTTTGGGCTACAGATTGGGGATGGCAGCTCTTCTGGGGGTTAGTTGGATCAGGTGTTCTCTACATGGAACTTGGCCATTGTGTTGTGGTTTGTATATTTATTTTTCAGAAGAGAATAGCCAGTTGTTTCTGCTCTGAAGCTAACCCTGAACCCTTTTTAGTGGATTTCCCAGCAGGCTTTACTCACATGCTGATGGTACAAATCTGTATCGTGCAGGCTTTTTGTGGTAACTCAAAGACATGAAAGCCATACAGATTTTGAAACGTGCTTATGCCAGGAAAACAATTGCACTTTTGTTGCACTCATAATACACCTATGTTTTTTAAAATAAACATGATATTCTGTAAAACTGTTGGTGTCTCCTTGCTCTGTTAATTGCTGCACTGCTTCATCACTGCTGTATAAATAAAGGCCCATGATATTTAGAGTTAATATTGCTGGATTAGCTGGATTCTACTTCAGGGAGTTCTGAAGGCAAATATTGACCTGGAGATCTTTCCTTGGTGAATGTAAAATCAGGCAAGTTTTAAAAAGTCGCTGATTCTCTTATTTGCTGAAGATTCTTGTTCAGTTTGTTCGGGTTGACCCAGTGAAGGTCCGGGTGCAAAATGAGCCTCTGCTGACGCTATTGTTCCTGCTGTTTGTACATCATGTATGTTACAGTTTTTTTCTCCGAGCACAGCACAAAGCAGACTCATAGCAAATGGGTATATTTTTCTCAGAAGCCCCAGAAATCAAATGTTGTTTTTAGCTGCAATTCTGCTTGACTCAAAATGACCTAGTTTAAGATCATTTGAACACATATCTCTTTATGAAGCAGGCACCCTGCAAGCATAATACAAAATGAGCGTGTGCAGGTCTTAGTATAGGTTTTAAGGGCACTATGCAAAATCAGTCAGAACAGAATCACTAATGCCTGTTCCATTTTCTACAAATTACTACAAATTGGCCATTGCTTTGGCATTTTTCATATACTTTTGTCTAAGAATGATACTAAACAGCAGCTTTTAAGGTCCACAAAACAATTTGAAAACACGTTTCGAACCATATTGCCTCAAATTTAATATTTAAGTTTCGGCCTCTCGCCCTGTGGCAGCTGGGATTTGTTCCAGTGGAAGCAAATGGATGGATGGATGGATTTATGCTTTGACTGTGGCTTAGCTCTACTTCATGTCACAAAAGCCCTGCTGAAGAGTGAGAATCAAATGCTCATCAGAATAGATCAAGAAAATCTACCCCCTCTATCTGACAGCCAATCTAGTTAGTGGCACTTTTGCCAGCACCTTTGCTCATCATTTGCGCAGCGCAGTGCTGATGTTGTTAGTGACTGAAGGAGAGCTGCACAAACACAGAATGAGAAAGTTAAAGCTCATCAATAAAAGAACAGAGAAGCGAGTCTCTGTTGTCTGATGCCCTCTCGCCAGTGTAGGATTGTTTACATAACATTAACAGCACTTTATTTTTCTGACTCTCAGCACCTCTGCTTCCTTGTTTTTTTTTTGTCTCTCCTTGTGTGGGCTCTGAATTCTAATGTGGCCTGGCCCAGTTATTCTCAAATAGTGCAAGTTGAGAGCTTTTTCATTTCATCTTTATTTCATCTACAGAGTTATCAGTCAATATAAGTAAAAAGCAAAAAACATCAAATTAGCAACTGCCTTATATGGAAGATCCTGTTATGACCGCAGTCATGGACACAGAATGACAAAATACAGTTTTCACAGACGCTCACATTAATAGTATCAGTGTTAGTTAATGTGCAGTAGTTTACATGAGTAACTGTGTGATTTTACCAGAGAATAAACGACTGTGGCACTGGTGGGCCGCCCACTGAGAAATGTCTATTGTTTTTATGAATAAATGGCCTGTTTTAAAGTATGCTGCATTTTTTAAAAAATAGAAATTTCACATAATTCATTACAATCTCCATTCTGACATATTTAAAGTGAGTAAGAGTAAACCACATGTGAGCATATTTGCATGGCTGTGTGAGGTCAGTGAGAGTGAGAAAGAGAGAAATAATGAGCATACATTTTTCAGCTTGTGTGCATACGACGCAGCATACGTGCTCAGTTCAAATATGAATGATCTGCTATTTGCTGCACAGGGCTGTAAAATCTTGAATGGATCACCTCAAGACCTAATCCCCCAAAAGCTTTCCACAGGGGAGACATTTATCTCACCAACTATACACTCATTACACTGAAGTCTTTGATGCCGTACACCCTTGCCTCGGAAAGCGCAGGAAATTGATTTTAGCTCTCGTACATTTTATTTGCCTTTTATTTTTTCGCACGAGACGGCATGAGTCATTTCTCCAGGACAATGCACCGAGCGCTACTACACGACTACAAAAATAAATCGCACAATTATTATTATTTTTTAAACATTTCTTTAGTGTTTCCCACAAATACAATAACAGGTGTTTGAATTGTTCTGCTCTTTTTTATAGTATTTTAAATAAAGGAAAGACTTCTAGACGCCATTAAAAAAAATAATAGTTTCAATTTCATTTCTTCTATTTATTACACTGATAAAAGAATTACACACTTGCACTAGTGAACAAAAACAAACACAGTAATTAACCGGTTACTGATGAACCTCATCGTTACAGGTACAAGGCCTGAGTGCTGCAACTACTTGAATCTCACTTTGGATTAACAGCTATACATATCCACGACCGAGAGAGGAGTACTGTTCGACAGAGGCAGGGAGGCTGAAGCAGTGAACAACTGTGACAGCATAAAGATTCGCTGCAGAGGAAATCTTGAGAAACACAGTAAAATTGGGACAAATCCTACTGTGCAGTCCATCATAAGTCTGTTTTTTTTAAGACATGTGATTTTCTGCATTGACAGAGTTGTCATAAATACACTCTCTTGGTAAACAGTACTGTAGGCAGAATGTTTTGGCTTCCCCATCAGACATCCATTTGGACCAGCACTAGAACAGGTGGTGCCTCGGCCACTTTGGCCTTGCGACGCAGCAGATGAGTTAAGCTCCTGAAGGATGGTGTGGCGTGCAGGAGAAGCTCTTTGAGACCTGCCCGAAACTCCCGACGGATCAGGCAGTAGAGTACGGGGTTGAGGCAGCTGTTGGTGTGCGCCAAGCAAACAGTCAGAGGGAAGGCGTAGGCCTGCGCATTGTAGAAAGCTTTGCTGAAGGGTACGAGGTCAAACTTTATGAGCACGCCCCACAGTGTCAGCGCCTGATTGGGAAGCCAGCAGAGAAAGAAGGAGAGAACTACAATGAGAATTGATTTAGTCACTTTGGAATGACGATTTTGCCGACTTTGGTTTGCTTCCGGGCCCGCTGCACCTGCAATGCGCCGGGTTAGGATGAAGCGCAGCAGCAGCAGATAGCAGACAGTGATTATAACTAGAGGAATAAGGAAACCCACTAGGACCTTTTGAAGCTGGTATAAACCCAACAGGAGCTGTGGATCCCAACTGCCTGAGTCTGGGAAGCGCACCAAGCAAAGCTCCTCATCAGACACCTGGGCGCTGGTGGAGTAGATGGCATGAGGCAAAGTGGCCAGCAAAGAAACACACCAGATGCACAGGCTTGTCCACTTGGCTCTGGCGGCTGCTGTCCGTCGGCTGTGTATCTTCAGTGCAGAAGAGATGGAGTAATAACGCGCCACGCTCATGGCTGTGAGAAAGAATACACTAGCATACATATTCATGGTAGTGACAGAGCTTATGAGCTTGCACATCACACGACCAAACGGCCAGCGGAAGTCCAGGGCTGTGTCCACTGCCCAGAAAGGTAATGTCAAAACAAACTGTAAATCTGTGATCGCCAGCCCCATCACAAAGCAGTTGATGGACGACTGCTTCTGCCTGTAACGGGAGTGCAGCAGATACAGAGCCAGTGAATTCCCCACCAGCCCCAGTGCACAGACGATAGAGTAGACACATGCTATCATCACACGTACCACAACACTGGAGCTGTCTCCTTGAAATTCCATGATCGATTCCTTGGTGAGGAGCTGCAGCCAGCAGTGCAGGGACAGGTTGGTGGTGGAACCTTCGCTGCAGTTTCCATTGTAGTCGTCTTGTAGTTGTTGCTGTTGACATGGCTCAGGTGTCACTGTTTGAACTCCAGACTCATTCAGCTGCATGGTTGGCCTCTCTTATCTCACATATCACCTTGTCGGGGAAAGTTAAACAGCTGCTGGATTTTCAAAATACAGAGAAAAAAAAGTTTCTGCTGATGCCATTTTCAGCATTCCTGTTGTATCTGTGATCAGATGATATCCCATGGCGCTATGGATGTCATCCTCTGCCGCTGTTATTCTCTCCTCATTTCTCCACTCACTACTCACAGCTCTCTGCGCGCCACGTCCGTTTATAGGTTTCGCGTGAACGCGCAAAGCTCTGCCCCGCCGTCGATGCTCTTCACCTTACCGAGAGGATGATAGGACCAGAGCGAATCCGCGCTCTCACAACCGAAGCCCAGAATGTCCATCAGCGGTGAACCTTAATGCATTTTGACACACAGTGGCACATGCCTAATCATGTTTGTACAGCGTCAGTGTTAAAAAAGCTTTTGAGCTTTTGAAGACGTTACGACAGTGGTACACAGAAAATATGCGCAGGTGCGGAACGGACTGAC
Source organism: Apistogramma diplotaenia (assembly GCA_015052665.1). Taxonomy (NCBI): domain Eukaryota; kingdom Metazoa; phylum Chordata; class Actinopteri; order Cichliformes; family Cichlidae; genus Apistogramma; species Apistogramma diplotaenia. The sequence goes on from VOQJ01012593.1 coordinate 26,348, forward strand.
TTCCAACCGTACGCGGTGCTGTGTTTGACATTATCATTTGGGACATTTGTAGAGGAGCTGAAGGACAAGGAACAAGGACACAACATAACCCTCCATTATCATTATTATTTTTTATTTTCTAAATTTTCAAGAGGGCAAAGCTGTCTTTACTGGCGTTAAAGCATATAATCTTTTGCTACTGCTATTAAGAGTTATATCCATCCATCCATCTTTCCATTCTCTATCGCTTATCCTGTTCAAGGTCGGGGGGTGGGTGGGTTTGCGCTGGAGCCAGCTGTCATAGGGCGAGAGCCCGGGTACACCCTGTACAGGTCACCAGCCTGACGCAGGGCTACCACAGAGAGACAGACAGCCATTCACACTCACATTCACACCTATGGGCAATTTAGAACCGCCAATTAACCCACTGCCACGAACTGCATGCCTTTAGACTGTGGGAGGAAACCCACAGACAACTCACGCAAATGTTTGGAAAACATGCAATCTCCACACAGAAAGGCCCGGGCCAATGTGGATTCAAACCCAGACCTTCTAGCAATAATAATAATAATAATAATAATAATAATAATATTATTATTATTATTATTAATAATAATAATAATAATAATAATAATGCGTTTATGCATGTACAGTACTGTGTAAAAGTCTTGAACCTCCCATCAGCTCTTTATATTTAGGTTCCAAAGAGCCAGACTCTCCTGTAATTTTCAAAATGGTTTCAAGCACATAGTTTTTTCGTAGAACACTGACTGTTGTTTAACTCACTTTTAATTTTTCAGTCCTGTCCATTTTCAGGGGATGTTTTTATTTGTGTGTTAAGCCACTTAATACTGACTTAGAAATCACTCAAGCAGTGGAGAGGCACCTAATTCAAGGGACGAACCTGCGTTGACCTTAAAATAAACTGACAAAACTACCCGAGTGAAGGCCAAAAGTAGAAGTGGCAGACCTAAAAACTACCTGCAGCAGATGAACTTTATCTGAAAATCATGTCCTATGGAAATTGGAAAAAATCCAGCAAAACCTGAGAGATGCATCTGGCCATTGAATGAATCTATCCACTGTTCACTGAAACCTTATCAGAAACAGTCTTAAAGGAAAGCCTATCAAGAAGCCTTCTTAAGGAAGGGAACCAGGGAGAAAAGACTATGGTATGCCAAATTACACAAGAAATGGACTGAAAACAATTCAATGGAAACAGGTCTTTTGAAGTGATTTTTTGGATCAGATTGTACTCTGTATGGAGAAGGTCAGATGGATGTCTTCAGTAATCTGTAAAACACAATGGTTTGGGTCTGCATTGCAGTCAGTGGTGTTGGAAATCTTGTCAAACTTGATTTAATTACGAATGCAGAAAAGTCAGATTTTGATCCACCATGCAATACAATCTCAAAAGCATCAGATTTGACCAATCAGCTTTATTTTCCAGCATGACAATACTGCCAAACACTGCCAGAGAAGGAACTATAAATGTGGATAGAAAAACAAACACACAGTGGAACACTATCAGTCATGGATTAGCCTCCCCAGAGCCCAAACCTCAACATTATTGAAGCAGTGTGGAATCAATTTGACAGGGAACAAAAAGTAAAACTAAAAAGTCCTTCAAGATGCCAGGAGAATTATTTCTGACACTTAAATAAATAGCAAGAAAGTTAACCTGAAAGAGTTCAGACTGTGTGGAAGGATAAAGGTGGCCATACCACGCATTGACTTTCAAACTCATTTGAATCGTATTACATTATATTCAAATGTGTAAGCATATATTTCCATTTATGTTTGCACATTTCAATAAATCACTGAACTTATTACTTTCCTAGCAAAATAAAAAAGACACAACAGGTGGCAAAAGACTTTCATGCAGTTATGACTCAAGTTGTTCTGCTGAAGTTCAGCCTGAGCATCACGATGGGGAATAAAAGATTCGGGAGACAGACACCTTCTCTAATTTTAAGAGTAGGCTTAAAACTTTCCTTTTTCATAAAGCTTATAGTTAGAGCTGGATCAGGTGACCCTGAACTATCCCTTAGTTATGCTGTAGTAGACCTAGGCTGCTGGGGGGGGGTGTCCCATGATGCACTGACTATTCCTTTTCGTTCACCTCTTTTTACTCTGTTCATATCCCACTCTGCATTTATTCATTACTTATTATTATCGCTGCCCCACCCTGAGCCAGGTTCTGCTGGAGGTTTCTTCCTGTTGAGGGGGAGTTTTTCCTTCCCACTGTTTCCAGGTGCTTGCTCATAGGGGGTCGTTTTGACTGTTGGGTTTACTCTGTAATTGTTGTAGGGTCTTTACCTTACAATAAAAAGATAAAAAGTGCCTTGAGGTGACTATTTGTTGCGATTTGGCACTGTATAAATAAAATTGAAATTGAAATTAAAGGTGACCTAGGTGACTTTCAACATGGTTGTCGGTGCCATCAAGCTGGCTTGAGTATTTCAAAAACTACAAATCTGCTGGGATTTCTACCACACAATCATCCCTAGGGTTTACTGAAAATGGTCCAAAGAAACAAGAAAATATCCAGTAGGCGGCAGCTCTCTGGGTGAAATTGCCTTGTTGACGTGAGATGCCAGAGAAGAATAGTCAGACCACTTTGAGCTGCATACCTTGTTTCTCTGAAAGCACTGCATATTAAATCTTGAAGGAGATGGGCAACAGCAGCAGAAGACTACATTGGGTGGCAGGTTACAGTTGGAAAACTGTTGCCTGGTTTGATGAGTCCTGATTTCTGTTGCAACATTTTGGAGGGTAAAAGGAAACAACGTGAAAGCATAAATCCACCCTGCCTTGAATCAGTGGTTCAGGCTGCTGGTGGTGGTGTAATGGCCACAGCATAGCAATCTGCTCATGGTTTCTTCAGCAAGATAACATGCCATGCAACAAAGCTCACATCATCTCAAATTAGTGTCTTCTACACGACACTCTAGTTCACTCTACTCAAATGACCTCCACAGTCACCTGATCTCTATGCAGAACAGCACCTTTGGGATGTGGTGGATTGGGAGATTCACATCATGGGTGTGATGCTGACAAATCTGCAGCAACTGTGTCAATATGAACCAAAATATGTAATGAATGTATTTATGCCACAAAGAATTATGACAATCTGGTATTAGCATGTACTTATTAAAGTGTCCAGTGAGTGTAAAAACATTTAGAATTGGTGTAATTTGCATTATATTATGAGAGTTCTCTGGTTTCAAGCAAGTCTAAACTCTAATAATGTGCTGTAAAGCTACTGTAATGAAATGTAACTTTTTTTTCTTGCTGTTCTTGCTGGCTGCCTGCTGGCAGTATGAGGGGAAACTACCACAAAATAATATTACTGGTGAATTACTCTGTTTCCTTGAGTTTCTGAGGACCATTTCCTGTGTCTGTAAGTAATCCCTCCCTGTAACTTTCTGAAGAAATTAAAAAGACAAGACAGGATGAAAAAAAATTAATCTGCACACTTTTAATCCGTTGCAACTCACTTCTTGTCATCTTAACAATCCTTAAACCGCCAAATGCGTAGGCACTGACAGTGTGACTGGTTTAATGTTTTAAGCATTTAAATCTGTGATGAAGAACACTGTGCTTCTCCACGGGCTGCTTAGTGAGGCACAGATATTTCACAGGTTGCATACCAAACCACTTTTCTTGCAACCCGTTCCTGCTCCCAGCTTGCCACATACTGACCCTTGGACAGGACTCCTGCAGTGGGTCCCCTTTTAGTGTCATGCATATCAGCTTGCAGGGTAGTCTAGAAGACTCACAGATAAAACTGCCTCAATTTCTTAAAAGACCATGAGAGCGAAGGAAAGTGTGCTCTCTGAGAATTTTTTTTTTTGCAGGAAGGGAACTTTGCTTTGTAACATGGTTTAATAACATTGTGAAAGGGGACTCAAACGTCTCAAACACGCTTGATGGAAGTGATTTTCCACTCACCACTCCACCTGCATCCTCGTGGATATTTTGGGTGTTGACCAGGTGTCAGGATGCGCCATGTTAGGAGCAAGAGCGTGTTGTTTCATCAAAAATATTAATGTGAAACACCTTTCATTACAGCCGTAATAGAAAGATGAAAAGGCCAAAAGCAATTACCTGGTGTGATGCAAAGTAAACTGCTTTGGATATCAGAGAAAAAAAAATAAAGTCTGAAATGTGTGATTCTTGCCATAATACCGATATGACCGATATGACTTCTGCAAAAGCTGTTTACAGTGTTTACAATACACAGTGACATACAGATATATACAACTGACAGTTTAGCGAACTATTAAAGCAGCCCTGTTTTGCCTTCTCAGGATAAGTAAAAAAAAAAAAAAAAAGAAGACATAGAAAATTGTGAAAACGATTATTTAAATAAAAATACAGAAAA
>VOQJ01012594.1:0-10158 GCA_015052665.1 Apistogramma diplotaenia
GTTTTTGGGCGCCGTTTTTTTTAAGGACCCCCCCCCCCCCCACCCCACCCCACCCCCCACTCACATGCACAGCTTTGTGTGGCAGGACTCAGACAGCTAACCACAAAAAGTTATTTGCTGCAGTCGTAAATGGTTTTCTATACATCAACTTATCTCACAGTATCTCTTCCAATACTGTGTGCAGCTTAAGCTGGCCTGCATTGTTTTAGCAGCATCCACAGGATCCTGCTTCATCCTGCACCAGATCTCATTAAAGATGGAAGCAAAGATTAAGACCACATCCTCTTTAGCGCTCTGCGGCACTGGTCAGGAGGCATCCACTTCCCTTGTATTACTCATAAATAAGATTGAACAGGCAGTTCCTGCAGTGGCAAAAATAATGCTTATTTGCCACAGCGGTGATGGGTTTATTTAATCAAGACAAGCTGACAGATGCTCTGGACACTATTATCAGGACTTGGATGTAGCAGACCTGGAGTGCAGAGTAGGTATTTGCAGGAAGACTTGTGTAACCCATAGTGTGATAAAGGCTTGTGGTGGCAAGAATGCATTTAAAAGCCTTTCTGGATGTATCATCATACATGTTGCACCACCGTTCTGAATCATTCTGGTCTGTAGAAAAAGATTTTTATCAGCCACCTCATAATTTTATGGATTATTTATACAATGCGGTCTTGTTGATTAGTATAGCATGCGACTTGGCTGTGTGACATTGACTTGATTAGGGCAGCTAGACGGTGTTTCTCTAAATGTGACTGAAGCTATGTTTCCTTTGTGCTTTGTATAGCAGAAGGAGAGATAAGCCAATTAAACGCTTTGGAGGTTTGAAACTGTAGCTCGGCTTCATAAATGATGAACGTGGCAAGAGCTCGCAGTGGCCCTTTACTGGTGGCTCCTCAGTAATTAGAACTTCCATTAATGATCACAAATTCCCCGTTCTTTGAAGTAGTTCCTTAATCCAGACAGTGTCACATTCTTTCAGCGTATTCATGGAGAAAGCTCAGACACTAATCTGATGCCAAATCTGAATTTAGCAGTGCGGCGGTTATTGTGCTGTAAAGGGATGCCTCCGTTGTTTAATTAACAAGACAGAAAGAACTCGTCTTCTATATGTGCTTTTTTTTTTAAAAAAGATCATTAAAATGTCGCGGTTTCATTTTGTAATCAGGTTCTCCCTGTTCAGTGTGAGATCTGCGCACAGTAAGCTTGAGTTTGATCATCTGTTTAACTTTTCAGATGTTTTAACCGGTGGCAACTGTGAGGCTAATTAAAACCCACTACAGTTTAGTACAGCACTTTAGCCAGAGTCAGTCTACCTGCGAAATTGCCGACTCCATTTAGGTCAGTCATCCATCTGACCTTCCTCACTTAACTGCATTTTCGTCATGAATGCTTTAAGCAGTGTGTGGCTTCAGTTTTCTCTGTTCTCCTCGATGCACTCAAATTTGGAGACTTTCGCAACGCAGACCGGCCCGACTCATGACTGAGGTAACCTTCGAATACAGATAGATCTGTGCCTCTAATAGAGGTCACGCAGACATTTCCATCCTTCATGTTTCTAAAAAAGATTTTCCAAGCAAATGTTTTGCAATTAGATTGTGTTTGTCAGACATGCGGCGTGGTGACCTGTTAAATCTATCGTACAATTTGTCATATTTACCTTTTTGCCCTAGGAACTTGTAAAGGTACAAAAGACACAGCAAGGAGTGCTCCGTGTTTGTGTGTCAGGACTCGGGACCTGTCCCTACTCATACTCCCTGATTGGTTGGTGACAGAAAAGACTCGCTAAGGCTAATTCTGGAAAAAAGGATATATCAGAGTGCTGTGGCACCCAATGCATTTCAAATGATGTGTCCTTGGGATGCAAGGTTACTGCTGAGTCCTCACCTTAGAAACAGCCTTTGTAACTCTTTTGTATTATTGAAAGGCCTGTCTATGAAAAGGTTGTGTTGATGTGTGCAGAGTAAGTGGCTACATGAAAGGTTTGTCTGCCCTCTGACATTATATTTTTTGATGAATTTTCCAAAGCTTATTTCTTTGTTGGGATTCACTATTTTAAGTCTGCCAGTTCCTGTAAGCTGCCTAAGGGAGAGCAGGTTGACTGAGTGGCAAACTCTGGTTCCAGTCATATTAGATATTGGAGAATAGTGTTGTGCAGTGATCACTTGTGTGATCGATCTTGCATACTATTATGTGCCGACATACATTACTGTGCAAAGGTCTTGAGCCGCGCCTCAATTCTCCATATTTTGCTCTGAAAATGGGAAATAGGTGCAGAAGTTCATTGAATCATGCAGAAACTTAACTGGAAATATAGTATGCAAGACAAAATCTGATTTCATACAGTTCAAACAAGCTCGAAGCTGCCTTTTGTTGCGTTCTGCTTCAGTAATGTTGAGTGTCAGGCTCTGGGGGAGGCCAATCCATGACTGATAATGATCAACTGTGCGTCTTTCTACTGGGAGTGTGTTTGAGATCACTGTCGTGCTGAAAAATGAAACGTATTACACAATGGAGCAAAATGCGACAGTACTTTTCTGTATTCATAATTCCATGATCTCCAGCAGCACTGGCTGAAATGCTGCCCCAAACCGTGACACAGCCTCCACCGAGGTTTACAGATGGCTGTAGACACTCACCGCCGTACCTCTCTCATGACTTCCTCTGTATGATGATTTGAATTAAAAACATCCATCACTCCATAAAACCTACCACTGATTTTCCACTGAGTTCTCAAGTAAAATGGCACACCTCAGCCTTTTCTACCTGTTTCCCTTCCTTAAGAATGGCCTCGTGACAGCCACCCTTACACTCCTGAAGAGGCTTCAGTGAACAGATGGATCAGCTGAAAGGGCAGATGCATCTCTCAGGCTCTGTGTGGATTTTCTTTTTCTTAAGAATTTTGAAATCCTGTTTATCCACTGTGGATATGTCAGATTTTAAGCTAATAACTCTTTGAAAATCACCTTGTTGGTGCAAAAATTGCTATTTTATGTTTTATCAAACTTTGTTATCTTGTGTTGTGGTTAAATTGTGTTTTATAGGCTGGCTGATAGTAACAAAGTGCCAAAGATACATTTTGAAATTGGTTCTTTGCTAAGTTGTCTGTTATGGGTAGACACAACACTGGGTGATGCCTTGAGTTAGGTGCTTTTTAATTCTTGAATAATTCATTGTTGGTCAGTGTTCAGTGGCTTAAAGAACTCCTCTGAAAGTGGTCAGTATACGAGCAGGAAGGAGACTGAGTGAAAAAGCAGCCAAAGACCAAAGAAAAACTTTGTGAGATCTTCAGATATTCTAATTAGAAATCGAATTATAACAAAGGCTCTTTGGAAGCTAAATATACAGGAGGACTGACTCAATATTTCTGCACAGTACTGCAGCTCCCAACTCATCAAAACGTTTGCTTCCACATGACAAAATCTTATCCTTCAGCCACAGTCGCTTTCATGTCCTCGCTTTCATTTAGCTCCAGCTGGCTTAAAGCTTTACCTGCTTGCAGTTACCACCTTTATCCAGTAATACAATGAGTTTGGTGTGTTTTGTTGGATAACAAAATTATGTGTCATAAGTTGCGGTGTTTTTTCAGCTCATAAGCTTGAGAGAGAAAGACTTGGCACAGTCTGTTTTTATTCTCACTAGTTCTATTCAACAAAAGAAGGGAATTAATCCTCTGCCTCTCCCCCTTTCTCTCCTTCAGTTTTTGGCCTCCTGGTCTGAATGACAAAACTCCTGAACACCTCTCCCAGGTTTTATTTTATGCCCCCACCCACCCCCCGACCTCCCGCCCCGCATTTTCCGTACCTGCTGCTTTTTTCAGGCCACATTCAGCTCTTTCTTCTGCATTTTCTCCTTCGTTAACATTCGCTTCTACATTCGGCTGATCACAAATTAGCTCTGTTCTGTTACAATGCAACCAGTGTGCTGGTGTGATAGTTTTATTGGTGTGGCCAGGAGTTTCCAGAGTTAAGCAGCTCTCTGTTTACTGCCAGACCTCCTTTTGCACTCTTAACACAGGAGCACTAAAGCTGACAGTCTCATCTAAAATTAGCCTGGTCTCGATGAAAGTGCGACACGGTTTGCTGCTGTCATTAGCTACATCATTTGCCTGCTTACTCTAGAAATACATAGAAATCGTTGAGTTGGTGCCATTTGACAGTGACACTGGTTAACGCGCATTTTGTGTAAATCTCGTCTTCAGCACCTAACCCCGGCTGCAGTGGGCATGCGGTCGGCTTCAGCAATGAAGTAAAGAGCTTGGAGGCAAGCCAATTAATGGCTGCAATTAAGCAGTACTGCAAAGTTCAGCAGGAGGACGGCAATATCATTTAGAAAGATAGAACCATTGTCAATCTATTCTGCTAGTTAAGCATCCCCAAGATAATTGTTTCAGTCTCTCAGACGACAACATGTCTGCCAATTATTTAGTTTGATGTGGTTGATTATGCCTTCTCTGTCTTCTGAGTATGTTGGAGGAAGACTTTTGGATGGCAAAACAGATGCAAGCATTATGTTCTGAAGTGAAGAGCGATGTGTACAACGGGGCCGTAATAAGCGAACTTGTTTAATCAATCAAAATGACGGCTAATTAGTAAGTTCCTCGCCATGCCTTATGTTTCAAACACAGTGGATTGAGTAGTCTGATGACTCCTTACAGTGAAGAATTCTAGTTTTTGACTCAACATCACTCTGTAGCTAATATCCTCTGAGCCTGAAACATGATTGCAAGTTTGCCAGCATAGCATGGCTTCGTACTAGATGATGGAGCTAATAAGCTAATACAGCACGAGCGTCAGTCTGCCAGGATGTTTTTAGACAAGAGCACTTGATTTGAGCAGACTGATGGATTGTATTAATTCAGTTAAGAAACACAAATGGCTCTCAAAGCAGAAGCACAGCACTTAAAGCTGAAGTTGGTGGTAACACCCGCACAGTTTTTTTGTGCCCTTCTTGCTGCCACTTCTGTGTCTTATTCAAGCTCAGATTTATTTAGTGACCTTGCCGAGAGGAAAAAACTGCCTGTCTGATTGTATAATTCTTAGTCATGTGTTTTACTGCTTCAGAGAGTGCACTTGAATAGGTAATTGTAACTGGTTGTCTTTTTTTTTTCCTTCTGTTTTCACAAAAGGCAACGGATAGGAGAAAGAAGGAAATTAGCCACCGAGATTCTGTGTGAATTAAAACAGAGAGGCAGATGGATGCAATCCATATATGACTCAAAGGAAAGAGCAACATTATATTAATGGTGTGTCTGACAATGACATTTTCACTGATCTTCAGAAATGTTGGATGCGTGAGTTATTTACATCTACGTGAACAAGTCTGGGCACCCCTGGTTAAATTACCTATTTTGCTGAGTTTTGAAGTAAAAGGTAGGGCATTGCTGGGTAACAGGCAATGGGAGTGTGTTTCACAAACAGTGTGCTTGACTACACACTGTGCCCGGCTGTACTGTAGTGTGCACTGTTACACGTGCTGCAGGCATTGTTGGGAGTGAGTAATGGGGTCAGAGCTGCTCTGCTGGACAAACCATTTGTAATGACACCACTTCTGATATATTGGTGCATATTGGAAAACATACTGTATGGCTGCACCGATATAAACTATTGACAAAAGTACTGGGCCACCATCACATTACACCTACCACAGCTGCTTGGACGTGGAAAGCCATGCCATCAAGTTCCTGTTGCACAGTTTTGGTCCTCGGTCATTGAGTCAGCAGAGTGCAGGAGACTTCTGCACACTAGACGCCTCAGCACTTTGTGATCCCTCTCTATAACTTTATGTGGTCTACCGCCCTGTGGCTGACTTCCTGTGGTTCCTAAAAACTTCCACTTTGCAGTAACCACTTACAGCTGATTGGGGAATGTCTAGGAGGGAAGAAATCATGAAACGACTTGTCGCAAAGGTGGCATCTTTTTATAGCAGCGCACTCAAATTCACTGAGGTCTTTAGAAGCACCCATTCTGAATTGTTAGGTGTTTGATTTTATATGTCTGTGACAATGGGACTGAAAACACCTGAATTCAAAGATTCGGGCCCAATACTTTTGTCCATAATGTATCTGTGATAGGCTACTATTGGACTATAATAGGTGACATCTGAAGGATATAATAATTTGCAAGCCTACTCTATGAGATTCTTATTATTCATAGTTTATGAAATTTCACTAACTCTGCCTTTCAGATCACTTCAAGTTCAGCAGTGGCAGTTTGCACATCCACACACAGACAGTGAAACAGGGCAGGGCCTTCACTGTTGTGGGTGGGGTGTTTGAGGTCTGTCTCCATGACACAATATTATCAAAGTATTTTCAAACCACTACAACGACTGCCATTTATGTTAATGCAGGTATGATTATTTATGACATCACAGCTCATCAGAATATAAGAGTCTCCATGATGCACTTCAGCGGACTGACATGTCTTTGTTAGATATCTTTCAGTTCTCTGCTGCACATTATTCAGGAGCTCTAGTTGCTACATCTTTGTGCATATTTCCAAAAAGCACACTAAACTTCCTGTTTTAGTTTTGCACACTTGCTCTCGTGCAAAAAAAACGAAAACAGCGATGCATCACCGGCGCTCCCCGTTCTACAGCAAGAAATGTACACGCACACTGTAAAAGGATGGACAGCATTTTGATAAACTGCCTTTAATTAAAGCACAATCCATTTTAGCCTTCATGCTCAATAAGCAGAAAAGAAGATGCTCCAGTCTGATTGCAGTTGGTGCTCCGGGGAGATTAGTTTCTGTGACATAAACGATGTGCCTGTGCATCCAGGGCTTATTCACACATCACCTCAACGCTTAGATCACTGTGATCAAATAGACGTTGGTGGGAATGGATTCTCCTGAGTGCCCCCTAAGTGCATTTTGCTAAGGAAGTAAGAGAAGTTAAAATACATTTAGCGTTAAAAAAGACTATGCACTCTTCCTTAATGCAATGTTCTGCACTTAAGCTATATGGACTCTAATTCTGAGTGTATATACCCTGGGCGGGCTATCGAGGTCGAGACCCTTATTTCCAGACTTCTGTTTTCCACAAAGAGAATGCAGCGATATGTAAAGAGGAAGTCGATTCTGAAACCACACTTCAGTAGCTGAGGATCTCCAATTTAATGCTGTCCTGGCTTCTGCGTCTAGAGAAATCCCAGCCATGTTATTTTGGATATAGTAAGGAGAACTGTCTGGCTGTCTGGTGGGTTATGCACTGGGGTTAGTGGACTGTGAAGGCCCCGAGGAGCCTGTGAGTCTTTACCGTAGCAGCAGGCCTGATCATCAGTAAGGAAAGGGCCGTATTAACATGAGGCTGATAAATCCAGAAATGTGCAGCTGCTGGCTCAAATCCTGCAGGAGCTCCGTAGTGACACTAGGTCCTGTGAAGTTTGCAGATAACCCGTTTAATTTAAACTGCAAAATAGGGGTGCCTCTGTAAAGTTCTCACACATGCACGGGGGTGGTGAATGTCAATTGAAATATCAGGCTCTGTTATAGCATTGTGTCAAGTGACCAAAGTTTAACGTTGACTGCCTGCCCTGCCTGAATTTCTTTACAGATTTTTTTCTCATTATGCATTACTGTTGCGGTATACACTGGCATTCCCTTATGAAAGGTCCATGAAGATTGTTTAGTTGTCATTAAAATATTTCAGTTTGTGCCTCTCGGAATAGTTGTGTCAATAAATGTAGATTGATTCATGCAGATATTTGTGGAAACTGGAAATTGATTCTATGTGTGTCAAGGTTGCACAAAGACTGAATTTTGGAAAACTTAATGGAGAGGTGGATGAGGGAATAATCCTTTAAATGTTGGTGTTTATCTGAATAGTTTAAAGCAGGCATGTCAAACTCGCGGGGCGCTTCCGACCACGCCCCCTACTTCCGGCCTTGAATTGGCGTTAAAAATATGGTACAAATAGGCCCTTTAAGTTACTTTTTTGACATTCCGCCTTCTCCTCCAGTTAAGAGGGTTGAGCGGAATGTCAAAAAAGTAACTTAAAGGGCCTATTTGTACCATATTTTTAACGCCAATTCACGGCCGGAAATAGGGGGCGTGGCCGCAAACGGCCGCGAGTTTGACATGCCGGGTTTAAAGTGACAGGTTGCTGGTTTGGTCACTGGCCCTTGCAGAGATTAAGTCGTTTAAAGTTGTCCTTCCGTATTTCTATCATGTGCAACTAAGTTTCACCTTTTGAACATTCAGCGAATGCAAAACATGGCTGGAATAATAGAACAAACGAATTTCTGAGTGGGCCATTTTTCTGAGCCTGTTTGTGGATTCTGACAGACCGCAGACATTTTTTTGTTGTTGTTGTGACTACCACTGCGCGTTTGAGATTAAAAATTGTGGAAACAGATTGAAACGACTCATCTAAACAAACCCTGCTCTCATGATGCCCCCCCGCATTGTGCCTTCAGAACCCATGCAGCGAGTCTTTCTCATTTTCTCATTCATGTTAATAGCCTGTGTCTTTAGTGTTGAAAACAATTATTAACTAACACGTCAATCGTTAGGAAGTTGTTTCGTGCATCTTAACTTCGGTGGCATTGACTTTTCCCTCGGTGTCGACTTCAGAAGAAATACAAATGTGTGCTTTGCACAGCCCACCTACATCTTCATTTTCTTGTAATTTCTCCAGGCTTCTTTTTTAGGATTGGGGGTTGAGCAGATGCAGGTGGATGTATATTTATGAGGGGGATGTGTATTTCAGGGAGAAGCGGTGTTGTGAAAGGTGACCTTGTTAGATAAAAGGAGGGCTCGGAAGCCAAATGATGAAAGAGAATGGGATCATCCTGGGCTCATTAATGTGGATTTGAAGGTCAGGTAATTATAACAATAGACGTGTGGGCTGGCTTTGGCATCTGGTATTGTTGCTTTGTTATGATGGTGACAAGCCTGCGGAGGAAAGGGATTAATCACTGTGACACAAGCCTGTTGTCACATTGATACATTCAGACATCATAACACTGGTGCTGAAAGAAGCTGCAAAAACAACATAATTTCAACTATCAGCACTATATGACATGTACAATTGAGACTATGAATAGGTTTAAGAAGCAACTAACATGGCGCTCTCATATTGTAATTTGTATTTCAAAGTAAAACACAGCTTAAAGTAGGATTCACATGAAGCTATCAGCGATTTTGAACAGTTATGTCTCATGTCCTCTCAGCTCTAGTGATACAATTTGAGACGTGCTTCTCATGCATAGCTGAGCTGGACAGTAACATATTAACCCCTGTGCGCTGCAGCTGGGAGAAGCAAAGAATGCCACATGCATTTTTGAACCAGATGAACTTTAAATTGTGTGAACTAAAGCCAGGATTGAAGTCTATTCTCAGTGGTGTGTGTGGACACACGCAGCTGGAGACGAGTAGTTGTTTTTCTATTATTTCACAGTGTGCTCGGAGTTCACTTAGACAACGCTTGGGTAGTCGTGCCCTAGAAGTGTAGTGTCTGCACAGATGAGTCAAAAAAAAGAAGCTGTTCACCCTTTGGCGTCATTTGCATCACTTGGATCCAAGCGCCGCACTGGTTAGTGGAGTACACACTGCACTAGGACATTTCCTGGTGGCCTGATGGTCATTTTGGCCTACTGTGAACCTGAGCGGTCATAATAGAAAGCAGGAACGAGTTGATTAAACTCTCCATGCATGAGGCACCGCTCTGACACCCTCACCTATAGACTCACTCACAAGTCAATAACCAGGTCAGTCAAAAACCCAAGCAAAAACAGACCTGCTGCTTTCAGTGTGTGTGTGTGTGTTTTGACTTTCCTTGATGTTAGTATTAAGTTAGTCATTTGAAAGTTCAAGCTCACTATAGCTCTTGTTTCTAGTGTAAAGAAAGACTGAACAGACAGCTGACAGAGAGCACACTTGCTCCTTTTTTTAAGTATAAGCTCGGCATCCTTCTGTATTGTTAACAGTAATATTTTGCCACAGTCATCATGAGAAAATCTGATATCATGACAGCCCTAAATAACAGGGTTAGGCTGCAAAATTGAAGCCTGTTTGAGCAGAGTGGCCTGGAATGGAGTCAAATTCTCAGCCTGAGTTATTGTTTGTTATCCACACGGATGCCAGATTCCTGTGAATTTGTTTTGCGCACGCACACACACACACACACACGCACACACACACACACACACACACA
>VOQJ01012597.1:0-16132 GCA_015052665.1 Apistogramma diplotaenia
AGTCTCTGGGCAGCTCACCTTACATTCAGTGACTACCTTTGTTTCAGTATTTAATAATCCAAGCTGGAAAGAAGCCACGATGTAGTATCGCAGAAGAAGAAGAGGACAGAATTCTAGCAGACTCTACAGCTGCTGCTCAGGCCTTTGCCTGATTGGTCTCCCAGAAGCAATGAAAGGGAACAATATGTGTACTCAAAGAAATAAATCAGACACATACTTGGTACTGAGCCCATCTTGATTGAAAGTGCACAGAGAATTGGAAAAACTGTTATTATGTTTCTTGCCTCTCTGATGCATGCATGCCCTCTATTCTTTCTACTTTTGGTGCTGGTTTGGTCTCTACCATGCCTTCCCTTGTCCTGGGCAAGCAGAGATACATGGGTGCATTAACACTTAGTAGGCCGAACAGTTGTCAAGTAGTTCCTAAAAGTGAGTCCTGCTGCCAAAGGCTGTTTTATGGCAAAGTTGGTGACTGTTTGCATAGCTCTAGAGAAATTATGGGAATTCCACCTACTTCAAGATAGAAATGCTCCATTGTGGTTTTAAAAGTGTCCTGTTTTAATTTTATTAGATTTTTTTGTTTCATGTAAATTCTGGTTTTCTTTTCAAAAACTATGCCTGACAACATATACAAGACAAAAAATCTATTTGTCTCCAGAGCAAAATTTTATTTTCATGATAAAATACATTATTAAACTTTGCAGTTATAGGATCTTCTCTCAGTTCAACAACAGAAAATAAAATGTTAAGCTACTGGGAAAGAGGTATAAATAATTAACTGAAAATGAGCTACTGAACAACAATCCTTATCTGGCACATTTTCACCCATGGACCTCTTTATACTCATCTCCTTCATAACTCATATCTGTTTTGGTCCTTTGTTCGTGCTGAAGCTGCTGGCTAGCTCTGAGCTCTGGAGAGCATTAGCAGTAGCCACTTTGCCTTTGTTAGCTTCTGTAATGTTCATGTTCAGACGAATAAAGGTGACTTTGCAAGTGTCTGATTCCATTTGTTTTTGTGGTCCCGCCCCCAAACGGTTTACTTTGGCAAACTTTGTGACTGTTTGCCTGTGCTGCTGTTAGCGTGTTGTGCATACATGAAATGGACCATCTTGAAATGAGACATATGGGAGGCTGACCAGCCAGTCACCCGTCTGGGCAGAGAATGCTGAAAACCATCCAATTCTGGTCCCTGGCTGGTCAATCAGTGCATCTCCACTTGGAGGCTATAGGGACGTGCTTACCTGCTGTCCAGCAATGCGTAGTTTATATGCTACATGGTTGAAAAGTTGGCTTGAATGAGAAAGAAAATGACTACAGCATAGTAGAAGTATGGAAAACAATAAAACTCAATGAAGAATGCAGGAGAAACAAAGGCAGTGGGTGCAGTGGATAGTTCTAATTGTTTTAAACAATCAGTTTCCTTCCACTACAAAGTTTGTTTTATATGATAACTTCAGTCTTTCCCATGATAGGGCTAAGCTAAGAGCAGCGCAAAGTGCTAAGCGAGGTGCTAAAGTGCAGGTTTACCTCTGTCATTAAAAACCCATGTTACCATTTATTTCACAGTTATGCAATGTCATTAATGCACCTATTATGAAGAGTAAATGTAAAGAGTTTAGCTGTGGGAAACATAATCATACCTTTTAGAAAGTTTCACAGGACAAATATTAAAGTGCAGAGGGACAGCAGAAGAGATTCCACAGATGATAAGATGAACATTTCACTCCACACAAATGGCTTTCTAATTATCAACCCACACACAGTCTTGGCCAAATTAACTCGCACTCAGTCTCACACACAGACACACAGAATGGCCTCCAGTGTATGCAAACCAAACTCCTACTGTTGCTGTCAGCAGTTTTTCTGCCTCATCATTTTGGTTTGGATGGGAATGAATAATTTGCATCTTGCATATTTAGTTGCCTTGCATTGTAACTGATAATATTGTGGACTATTGCAGTCATTACCTGCATGCATTTGATTGTGACAAATCTGAAGCCCACCCCTGAAACATGTATAATTCATACTCACCCTCCCGTCTCACCAGGTCTCTGTAGCTGGCACAGCGTTGCATAGTTTCCTGATTTCTCTTACTTGAGGATACGTCTCTGTGCCTTCAAGTTCCTCTGACAGGGAGAAGTGAGAGAATATTGTCGAAGAAATTATAGGAGCAAACACAGCAGAAAGAGGAGGATGTGAATGTGAATAAGCCGCGTGACAGCGAGAGAAGGGATTTATTTTTCTGTGAGGCTGGCGCTGTCGTTGGGCATCTAACATAGAGGAGATACATATTCTCTGTAGAGTCTCACCCTAACTGACTTTCTCTTTGGATTCCCGGCACATCAGCTCAGTTCTAAGCCTGAAATTTACTCAGCTGGCCCTTCAAAATCTATTTATACTCTTGTGATTGTTTTTCATGCAGAGCACCTGTTGCTCCACATCCCTAAAGTGGAGATTTAGAGATGGCTTTCCCAAATCTCCACACCCAATCTTCCAATTTGCTGATACCATTTTGACACTTGATCTGTCTTGTGTGATTTATTGGTTTAATTTGTTTAGTTTCCGTGATAATGCTTTGGAATCATATAGGGAAAAAGAAGCTTTAGGGACTCTCATTATGACTCAGTGATAGTGACAACCTCTGTGTTTCATTGCCGGCCAGATGACATTTATAGGCAGCGGTCTTGCTGATTGTCTCACTACACTCTGTTATCTCTTCTGGGACAAGTATGATTTTAGAGTGGATGCAGTTGCAGGCAATGGAGATAAACATTCCCTGGAATAGAATGAATCAAACCTCCTCCTCCTGGGCTCCTAGGGACCAAAGTTACTTCTTAAAACCCCGTCATTTCCATTTGCTTTTGTTGAGAGACGATTATACCGCATAAACAATTATGCTGCCCTTGAGTGCTAAAAGGATATGGCATTTACTGCCACTGTATTCCATACTTTTTGTAATGAAAAGGCTGCAGAATGGTCCGAGCTGATTGTAAGGAAAAAAGCCTAAAAGGCTGCAAAGAAGAAGAAGTTGTTTCCCCCCTTGGTTTAAGGTTGAAGGGGGGGGGGTGTCTTGGGTTAGCAAGGCAGAGAGAATGAGAGGCGGTAATGAAACAAGCTAGCAAGGCTCCAAGGCCCTTCATCAAATGTTCACAGTACTTATAGCCTGTAAGTGTGTCTGTCAGTGCTTATTTAAGTATATGGAAGTTGTGTCTCATTGCAGCAGGTGTAAACCATTATTTGGTCCCATATGATAAAGGCTCTTATCACGCCACAGTTTCACTGAGAGAGGTGACAGTCGTTTCAAGCGTTCTCACATGTTCTCATTTCGCACAGACAGAGCCAGCAAAAATGCATCTGATTATCATGAGGCCTCGGCTTCCATTCTCGTGATCTTACACATTAATCACACTGCTGTGCCGGTGCCTGTCTGAGAGACTGAGCATACATATTTATTTTTGTCACTTTTACACTATGAACACACCACAGACTAGAGACACTGTAGAGAATTGGGTTGTAGCGTGGACTAAGAGCGAGCTACCTGTCTTCTACTCGACAAAAATGCCTATTGGACAAATCTACCTGTTTTTTTGTTTTTTTAGGGGGGGGGGGCTGTGGAAAAGCCAGTTTCAAGGTGATTTTGTCCCTTTAAGTAGTAGTTTTGGAGTTGATCCTGGCCTGTAGGGTTGCATCAGTGTGGGATTTCAATAAAAAATCTCACAGTTTCAGAGTAATTACTAATATAATCACTT
This sequence comes from Apistogramma diplotaenia, assembly GCA_015052665.1. Taxonomy (NCBI): domain Eukaryota; kingdom Metazoa; phylum Chordata; class Actinopteri; order Cichliformes; family Cichlidae; genus Apistogramma; species Apistogramma diplotaenia. Next base: position 3,752 of record VOQJ01012597.1, read on the forward strand.
TCAATTCTTAAGGAGAACTTGGTTTAACAAACACTTTATTATAAGTGACAGGAATACACTGATTCAACCTTGGTCAGGTCCAATCCGATAACAGTTCTTGGCTAAGGTACTGATCCAATACCAGAGATAAATTAATTAACTGCAATGCCCAAACATGCAAATGAAAGCTGCTGGTACAGCTAATGTCTCCAAGCTGCCGTCATTTTGCTGTTACAACCACTGCTTTACGTGTCTGACCACCAGCAGGTGAGCGAGTTAACAACATACAGTAGATCTGAACTGATCCGCAAGACGATGCCATCATCCGTAGACCCGTTCTCACAGATATCCGATCCCGCTTGCTGAGGCAGGATCAGACCGAAATCCGATCCAAATGTACTGGAAACCTGAAGCCATTACTTTTCTTTCTCATAGAGCTCTATTTGTTGACACATCTGACAGTCAGTTGAGAAAGAAAGAGAGTGTCCTTCAGTACAGTATGATTCAATAACTCTCAAACCATAGAAAGCCACATTTACATGGTGCATTAACATGAGTTTTCATACCACATACCAGAAACTGTTTGAACCCTAATGCCTCAAGCTTTTTATTCCATCTACGGTGTCTCTGCTGAACTAATCAGCCAGCTTTCCCATGAAGGACACAAGTTCATAATACAGTAAGAGGAGAGCTTTTCTGGAGCTCTTTATCATAGACTTCAGCTATATGGTGTCATCTGTCAATTAGTGTAGAAATACAGTGATGCCATTTTTAAAAAAATGGATAACATAAAATATCTGTCAGGAGTAGTTTCAAGAAAAGTCAGTAAGTTTCTCGGTGGTGCTGAAACACACTGCTCATTAGAACTTTTTGTAAGTGGTTGAAAGTTCAGGAAAATTACCAAAACGACTGAATCCTCTCCTGTCAGTTTCTTTGGTCTCACACTCGCCTAATAAAACAGGTTAAAAAAAACAAAAGCCCAACAGATTTTTATTTAGCAGCAAATTTAAACTTAAAAAAAACCCTGAAATTTGATAATCATCAATATGAGGCTGAAGGAAAAATAAATAAACAGGAGACACAAACAGGGGCCCAAAGAAAATCAATCTTCTCCTACTACAGCTCACATTTAAGTCAAGTCGTATTAAAGGAATAGTTCTTCCACTTGTCATCCTACTTCTCCCTGTGAACTCCCAACAAATGAGAGCAGACTGCTCCGTCCAGAGCAGGAGGCGACGTGCAGCCTCTTCTACAGGGGCGCTGGGATCTGAGGAGCTAATTGGTTTCTAATCAGGGCTTCAGTTTCTGTGGTGGCGTTCCGCTCAGTCTGTCGAGATAGAAATAGAGGAAAAGTGTGAAATCGAGATTCAGGAATCAGGTTCAGTGCCAGGCTGTCAACTGACTAAACCATGGAGAGGTAGAAGAGGATGGGTGATGTGTAGCAATGGGCCAAATCGCTGCAGGCGATCCACCAAGGCAGTCTCAGACGTGTGCCAAATAACATTTATGAGGGCTAATGAAAGAGCTTGCAACTCAACACTCTTACAAGGTTTCCACTCTGTTGTCTGCGGTGAGCCACCCAGCTGATTACACGTCACATCATCACATGTGCAGATGGGAAAACAGAATGATGGTGGGGAAGAGATTAAATCTGAAAAATGTTTGAGATTTCTTAAAGAGTCAAAAAAAACAAAAACAATTGGCACTCATAACTTCATATTTTTTTCTGCACATCTAATTTAACGGCTAAGCTACAGATTGCAAAGTTTTTGTAATATGACGAGCAGCGTATGTTGTTTGTTTTTATTATTTGGTGAGCCTGTTGAGAGTCAAGGAAATCATACCAGGGGCATGGAGGAATTAAAGTTCTACAGAGTAGTGAAGAAGGCTATATTTCATCATATAGATGATAGTGTTCTCTCAAACTGAACATACCAAAATGTGTGCAGACAAATGCAACAACACCATTTTGCACCCAAAGTTTATAACTTGTCTCTAACTACTAAGATTCGTTTACATCAAGGAGCACAATCCCAAATAAAAGTCTAGCTGGCATCGCCATTGGCGTTGATGACGCGGCCTCCTCTTCCTGTTGGCTGAATGCTATGTAGCCAAGTTGTCAGCCATTGATGGTGACAGCTGCACATCGTTCCACGTGGTGGTGCCAGCAGCTGTGATCCTGCATGCACTGCGAATACATTTTTACAATGAGCTTTGATGCTACCTTGATAACCTAATCTCAGAGTGTTCCTTTAAATTCTTTGATTAATGTGCTTGAGATGCATCGTTATTCTGTTATGACACAAATAAACGTGAAGGTCGATAACCGGTAATAACGTCACTGGAAATAAGTCATTGCACACTCGGCATTTGTGGCACTCACTCTGCACTTTGACGGGGTTGGATTTTGTTCACGTTACATTGTGTCAGCAAGAAAATTAGTGATTCTGAAAGGGGCAAATTAAATAATATTTTAGGGTTTTGAAAATAGTCATAAAGGTATTCCGAGATTGTGCAAAAGTTATTGCTGCTGCTATTACGCTGCTGACTTTGAACCATGGAAGTTCCCATGAGCGGCACCTGCCTTTCCAAGGATGACACCTGTGTCTACTGCTGGTGCTAAGTGCTGTTTATGATTCTGATGATGATGATGACAAGGGACTGACTGAGCATGCTGATGAAAACCTGCCATGTTATGAAATGGTGCTGAAGACTTTTTTGCTAGAGTTTGACAGTGGAGACAGAATTCATTTCAGAGTGCTAGAAATACTGTTTAATTTTTTTTCAGCTGGCATTTTTAATTTAATTTAATGTAGCAGCTCGGTTAGGTCTTAGCTGATATTGTCTTTGTGCCTATTTGCACAGGCATTCCTGCTTAATGTGACTTTTGGTACACATTTCTCTGGACTGTATTAAATATGGATATTATAATGTTGAGGTGTTTAGCTAGCTGTTTTCTTGTTGGCTGGTAGGCTTTTATGGTGGTGTTGCATCAGTAAGGTTAATGCACTTTTCACTAACTAGAAGCAGTTGCTCTCTGCCTCTTGTTCACTCGCTCACTTGACCAGTAAATCATGTGTGAGTGAGACTGGGAACCATAAAGTTAAAGGTCATCTAAGGGGAGTTGCATGATAAGGATTTGTGTTGGTAAATATAACAAAATAGCCTTTCCTATGAAAGGAAACAATATTAGTAATGCCCATAAAACTCTGTTGGTTCTTCAATATGAGTGACCTCTGTCACGCTGCACAAATAGCTTCACAAGCTTCGATAGCTGGCTGTTAAGGTGACAAAGCTAACAATAAATAACAGACTTTGGGAGAATGCATAAAGAGGTCCACAGAGTGTCAGCAATAAAGGAGTTGTGTTTATGGCAGTTTTATCATGTTAAAATGTTTTATTTAAACCATTAATACATTTATGTCCCGCAGGCCCTGAGATGGATTCCATGTGAAAATCATATGCAGCTTTTTGCCAGTCTCCATATAAGCTGAGAATAAGACGGGGCAACCCCATCCTATCTGCGCTCGGTGGATCATCTCCCCTTAGCTAAGCTGATAAATCCTGTCTTCAAGGTCTTTTTGTCCCAGCACATCTAAATGCTATTTTTTTAGATTTATTTCAGAAGGGATTTTGGAGTATCTTGATTGACATTCTGCACACGATATAATAAGGAATTTGTCGCTTTCCTTTCTCATTTCATGTGGCATGTGTACCTATTTCACTTGGTTTGCAGTGCCTCATTAATGGACAAGGGAGTGGACGTGTTAGACACTGTGCAGGTTGTGACTTTCTTAAACATTTAGTGATTAACCATTCTGCTGCATTCTAGATGAAGCCTGTATTTAGGGATTAGATTAAATCCAGATCTTTTTGCCTTGAATATGTTATACCCCCCCCCCTTTTTTTTGGTTTTTTTAACACTTATACTAAAGATTAGTTGAACCAATATAACTATGGTATGGAAGCCTAGTAACACAAGAATGAATGTAAATAGAATCCTGTGGCAATGAAAGGTACAAAGTGGTCTAATTAAATCCTTCTCGATGTGAATTCAATTTCCCCAGCCCTCACGGCATCCTGTCAGTGACAAGAGAGCTGCGTCTCTTTGTCTTCTTGTGAGCAAATTGCAATTAGGTAGTGGGTGTATGTTGGCTTGCCAGTCAATCACAGTCAAAGCCTGCATATTAAAGATGATGACGGTGGCAATATATACAGACTATAGGGCTTTTGGTGGCTCTCATTTGGAACAATAGACAGTTAACAGAGATACTGATTTCTCTTTATATGCTTGTTGAGTAGGACATTCGGTTCATTTAGAGGCCGGCTATTTGCAGCCATGCAGTGCTGCTCTTGCTCATTGCTCTTTGGGTTCCTCAAAAATATTGATAACACACACAGCTGTTTTTTTTTTTATTACTGTTGCGGTTTCTCCGGGCAATTAACACCGGCATCTGCTGCTAAAGTGATTTTTCACCCCTTTTGAAAAGGAAATTTTTTTCCACGTCATTAGAGATCCCAGTGGTTCTGCAGTCTGCCAACGAGGAGCTTTTGTTTTTAATTAATGTAATTTGACAACGTGTAAAATAACAAACGAAATAAATAAATAAAGCATATAGTAATGTGGGGGAGGGCAGCAGTCAACACCTACACTTGACTTAATCTGAGTGAGCCTTTAGGAGCGGCAGTACGTGAAAAAGAGACCACAGTCACACACCACTGCTGCCTCAAACCACAGAGACACACACGCAGACACACACACACACACAGATTTTCTTCAAATCAAATTACTGATGCCTGTTACGATGGCCGGTGTCGGCTCGGCCTCGACCATCATCTGCGTTTGCCTTCAGAGAGCCTCATTTATTTTGAGAAGACTTTTTTTTTTTATGACACGCTCCCTCATGTGGAACACTGAATATAAGATATAAGACCCGTCTGCCTGCTGACTTTGGGCCATGACGAGATCAAACAACAGAGCGAAGGGAAAAGGATTGGAGAGATGGAGAAGAAGAAAACTAAAAAAAGGGAGTGAGGGGAAAATATTGGAAGTCTTTTCCAGATGACTGCTTGCTTCCCCTCGTCTCCGTGGTCACTATCAGCTTATCTCTAGGTTTAATTAGTTGCTTTTAACTCAGTCCTTTGCCCTTTGCGTGTGATCCTGGATCCTTGCCCTGTATGGCTTTAGGCCTTGCTACCGAGCTGCGTGAAGATCACTGAAGCTACTGAACTGTGACCCAACCTTAGTGCTATTGATCTTAGGTCACTCGCCGTCATGCCAGTGACATTTCACAGATTTCAATTACTTGATAATCTGCCGCATCATTCATCCCTCAGATGAGCCAGGTATCAGATTTCTCCCCAGTGCTCGAGTAGCTACATGAAACACAGCTTTTGGAGAATTCTTAACTCTTTGAACACCATCAAAGTGCTGGTTCTTTTTTTTAAAGTCTTTTTCTCCTTTATCTAATAGTGCAGCGATCATGGAGATGAAGGATTATGAGTAGATAGCCTCTGAGGCCAAAGCCACTTGACTTACCCAGATATTACTTGATGGTATCTGAGAAAGGTAAAAGACAGTCTTCCTTAAAAGTGGAGCTTGGCCAGCAGCATTACAAACTGGCTAACATCACCTCCTACAAGGCAGCAGATAAAGTAAAAGCCCCTCTTCCCCCTGTCAGCTGCCGTGACCTCATGTCTGACCAGCAAACCTGAACAAACCCACGGTTTCACGTTCACAGAACAGAACAAGATGCTGTCCGGTCTTGATAACCACTAGATTGGATGAAAGCCATTGAGTCACAGAATACTCTTCGATGGGCTCCAGCCTTTGGAGGGTTCATGAGGTTCACTGTCATTGAATAACTTACACAGTGTACTCGTACTCCAGTATTCTGGGAGCTGTGTGGTACACTCCTGAGCGGAGGGCGCTCAGAACCCCAGCAGCACATTATGAGGCCAAGAGGCTGGCCTAAGACATGGAGCCAAGAATGTGCCCGGGCCCGAGCCGTGATAGATGGTGAGGTGTTACGGAGGTTTTATTGAGGCTGTAGCGCAGCTTGTCGTGACAACCAAAATGAATGAGATCCTTGGCATCTCTGGGCACTGTCACCCCTCAGGTCCCATTTTTATTATTACTTAGTCACGTACAGCAATAATGTTGGTGTAATTTTTGCTGCTATCAATTTGAAACCTTGGCTCTTAAACAGTGAATTATGCAACCAAAAAAAAAAAAAAAAGAAGGATGTCAGCTAATCACCACGACTGTGCTGAGGATATTTACAACCTGCCTTGGCTCCCTGGAATTGTTCTACACTTGTGAAGGGACGAAAACATATGGAAACATATGAACATACATCTTGACTGTAGCAGTTCTCTGCTGGTCCTCTTGATTACTTAAATCATAAATCCACCCTCCCCGCTATCACACTATGATGATATTTGCATATAGTGATTAAAGTTCTTCTACAATCACTGGCATATTAACCATGCAGTCTTTCTTCTAATTTGCCATACAATAGACAATATGCCATTATGCTGTGGTGTGTTTGACAGTCACATGAATGCTCAATGGCGTGGCTGTTCAACCCCCCCCCCCCCAAACCCCAAACCTTCCCCAAACGTGTTATGTAAAGACAAACCTGGAGACATATTTGACTCCTGCTGTTGAGCTCGTCGTCATTCAGCTCGTTTCTATCTAATATACAGCATAAAGTGCAGGTTTGGAGTTTGATCTTTATGCTTTTTGTGAGATATTGGATAACTTTGCACTGATGAGGTTAAAGCAGTTCCTGAAAGAGGTCTAAGGACTGGAATAACAGAGAAAAGTCTCTTTGATTTACCTCAGTTTTCTGAAGTGTGGCAATTGTGCCCCAACAAGGAATGTCTGTGGTTCAAAAGGCACAGTAGGGCCCCCATTAATCAAAGGGGTTGCCTGTTCAGCAGAATCATAGTGAATTTTTTTTTTACAAAGTCCATTGGCATGAGACAAGAGGCAGGAGACCAAAAGAAAGCTGGCAGCTGCTCTAGGCATTCAACAACATATGCCTATTTATGTTTTTAATGTGATGCCTGAAAAGTTGCAGTTCAATAGAGATATAAAGTATATATAAATACAAATACTGAAATAAAGCAAAGCTACGGTCTCTCAGATTTGTAATTTGTCATCATTTCACAATATAAATAAAAACAGAATCATTCAGAAAATGACATACAGTCGTGGTCTCTGAGCAGACTCAGCCCTAGGGCTACGTCTTCATATCGATATCTTCATGTGAAAGTGTCATATCTGTGATGTCATATCACTGATGTCAGTGATCTAGTGACACCCTGTGTTTACTTCCCTGGTGCGCACAAAAACGAGATAAGCCCAGGCATGTCTGACAGTGAGAATCATGTCTCAGCTTCCAGGGGTGATTTTGTAAAAAGGGAGCTACTTCAACAACCTCCAGCAAAGCAGAACGCTTTGGAAAATGTAAGAAAACTCAAAACACGTTTCAGTGCGTGAGGTAAGAACACACTGGTGAGTGCAGCCGGGCTCTGAAGGAGCGTGAGGAGTAGATGCTGTACCACCAGTTGGTGATGCGCAACAGAAATGTCTCAAACTGGCGTCTGTGGAGCGCTCGCTAACTGTACATGTGACAGGAAGAGCTAAACGTGGATGGAAATTACTGATGTGGTTACATGTGATGTGGGACAGGAGGGCTTTAAGCAGCTGGTTAGAAAAGCTTGACCGACGATATGACATCATCATGTGAAAGTATTGTGCAGGCTTCTGAAGAGCTACACAACACTTCCATTGAAAACACTACATGTACCTAGGCTACGTTTGTGCTTAGATTTGACTTATGCCATGCCACTGCTATTGGACCATTCAAACTTCTAATCACGCAGTCTGTCATCACTGCGAGTAGCTCTTTGGAGAAGATTGATGGAAAGCGGCTTTCATTTTGTTTGCCAGTTGCAATCACAGATAAAACGTTACTCAGTGTTTTTTCATCATCAGAATTATCATTGTTGCACATTCCCCTGAAATGTTGTGATCTCATTTTGAAGCTATGTCGCCCACCCCTGTTAAAACGTCCTCTTTAGACTTTCCGTTTAGTGCATTGTGGTGGCTGTTCTGCTCAGATTAACAAACCAGTTTGTTGCATGAAATGGTTTAGTGATTAAATAGTCCACATAAAGTAAAATTATGTTGTTTTTTTTTCTGCTGGCCTGGATTCAAACCAAGGCAGAGGCTTCCACTGGGGGGGAAATGATTTTTTAGGAGAAGCTAATTTTGACAGGCAGCAGAAAACAGCTGCTTCGAGACCGGGTGTTTCAGACGGCAAATGGAAATGCTTTCACAGACTCAGTATCAGTTAAATGTTCTGCCAGTCAATGAATCATCCCCAGATGTATTTGGATAGATTGATTTAGGCATCCTTTACTCAGACGTTGTTATGGCTCCTGCCTCCATCTATGTTTGTGCTTGGTAAGGGACACATGCATGTGGATCCTCGTTGCTCGTGTTAGACATTTATGGCCAGTCTTACGGTCTGGCTCAGTGCGCTCCTCACTGCCCTTCTGCTATGTCTCTTTAACAAGACTGCTGAAATTCCTCTCTTTGCATATTAAAGCCTCTGACCAGCGTAATGTCACAATAATCCCCAACCATGTCATTAGGGACCATTGAGATCTGCTAGCATGTTCAGTTATGCTTGACTGGATGATTCCCATTTATTCCTAACTTTCTTATCCCCCCCGTGCTCTCTGCAAAGATACGAGCTGCCAAGTTCATCTGTTTGCCTGTCTCCTGACTTGTTAGAAGCCTCTGTCAGCCTTGTTACTGAGCCTGCTGATCCATGGCCGTAAACCTGTGCAAAGGTGGAGAGGTATTAGCGAACCAGGGCTTTACACAGCTGTTGGATGGGTGGCTTTAAGCCCAGCATCGCCCTCAATTCATTACTGACACTGTTAGCAAAAGCTGTACTCTTGTCAGCCTAAAATAGATAAACAAATCAGCAGTTCCTCATGTTTGAGTCTTCCTTTTGAATTTCAAAAGCTGCCTCGCACACGCGTCTGTACGCTCGCTCTGTTGTATTGATCGTGTTGGATTGTATCAGAATCATTTTGTGTAATGATCCCAAAGTAATAGTCTATGTGTGCATTGCTCAATAAAAGCAATGAACTGGTACAGTTTCTCAGCCCTATAATCTCCAGCTGTCCTCTAGTACTGCTTTATTGCATCCAGGTCTACTGGCTTTAATATCCTGGTTTGTTAAATCAGTACATTTCACTGCTGGCAATGCTGATTTGTTTCCAGCGGTTGCTGTAATTACCCCTCGTGGAATCAGTTTTGTTGGTGATGTTTACCAGACAAAACACTGGAAAAACAATTTACCCGAGGAGATGGAGATGTATCTGACCTCATGGGAAATCTTTACAAGATCAACACCATTAATTGCTAACAAAAGATTCCCATTTGATATGTGTGTAAAGGCAGTACATGTTAAGTATGGTCTGTAGATGTGACTTGGTGTTTAATGAAGCCTAAAAAGTGAGGAAAACATGGTTATTTATCAAAAGAATGCTGCTTATATTTATTCATAATCTTCGCTATTTAACTTCCTTTATATATTTTTTTTCGCTTTGATAAACCCATCTGGACATTTCTTTATAACAGCTCGTGTGTGATTAATTTCACTCTCCTCACTGCACACTTCATCAAATAGATGTTACCTGGAGCTGCCACAGTTTTATCTCTGTCTTTGCTCAGTGACTTTCATTAACAGCAGGTAATGTTTGCGAACAAAGCTGCAGCTTCCAGTGTTTATTCCCTCCTCTCCCGGTGCTCTTGCGAATGGAAAGCACACCCATTGTGGCCACCTGCTCTGAAAATAGCTGGCGTAAAAAAACCTCGAGCCATAAGTCAACCGACACAGTGGCAGAAACGGAATTGTTTCAAAATGCAAAGTATGTTGCGCAGGCAACTGTGAACAGTGCAGAAAATGGCAAGAAAGTGTGAAGATGCATGAAACCTACATTTTACTTTTTGGCTGAGAGTCCTCTGAGAAATATCCCCCGCTGGCCATCGTTCTTCATGCAGCCGTGTTAGAGATATGCAGAGACAAAAACAGAGGCGAGGGGACACTCAAAGAGTGAGCTCAGCTTCAGAGAAGGGACAGAATGAGAGAGCTGAGAGAGGGATTAAAAGGTGATGCAGCGGGGTGAACAAGGGGCAAAGAAACAGCAAGATGAAGAAAGAGAAAGTTGAGAGAAAGCAGACAAGATTAATTAACTTATTTTGAACAACAGATCCCATTAAAGCTGCTGTCAGCACCGCTGAGCGACTCACTGACTTGCTCTTACTGAAGCTGAATACTTTATGAGCTGTGTTTTCAGCTTCTGCCACGTGTGCAAGATATATAAATGCATACAACGCTGTGCATTGTCTGCATGCGGTTTAGTGTTTTCTTTTATGGCTTTCCTGAGATTGCTGCAGCAGCGGTCAGGTATCTGTTGCTGCACTATTACAGAGCGCAGTAGATAGCAAAATGGCAGGTAGGTCTGTAAACAGAACATCTGAGTGATTCAGTATAGCAGGCATTTCTCCAGGTGTATAATACCAAAAGAGCGATGGAGTCAGAGAGGAGGAGGTGGTGTGTGGGGTGAGAGGCCAGCTGCTGGGAGACAGCAATGAAAGATTGATCAAGGAGGCAGATGCCTTTTCAAGGTGAGATCTCAGTTCTGAGGGAGGGTGGGACCTCATCCTCACCTTCTCACCTCCTCGCTTCAGATATGTTTTTTCCTTGTCAGTACTCTGGGACAGAGACGATCTCGGGGAAGAAAACGAAGCTGAGCCGAGGCAGCAGGAAGTCTCAGATTAGAGGAGTGAAGCATCGTCTGTTTTCTTCAGCCGGTGGACTGCAGTAACTACCTTCCCACAGTGGGTTTTCAAGTATTTTTCTCTCTGCGGAATATTTCAGTGAGTGGCTATTTCCCCCTCGCTTTTGTTTTCCTTTCATTTTATAGACATACTCACCGGACACTTTATTAGGACCAGGTTGGACCTGCTTTCGTCTTCAGAGCTGGAAACATTCCTCACAGATTTTGGTCCATGTTGACATGACCGCATCACATAATTGCTGCGGATTTGTCAGCTGCACATCCATGATGTGAATGTCCTGCTCCACCATGGGATGTGGTAACTGTGGAGGCCATTTGGGTACAGTGAACTTATTGTCATGTTGAAGAAACCATTTGTGGCATGGCATGGTCATCCTGCTGGAAACAGCTATTTAGAAGAAGGGTACACTGTGGTGATAAAAGGGTGGACATGGTCAGCACCAATACTTCGGTAAGCTGTGGCATCTAAACAATGCTAAGTTGGAACCTGAAAGTGTGCCAAGAAATGATCTCTCGCACCATTACACCACCAGCAGCCTGCAATGTTGATACAAGGCAGGGTGGATCCATGCTTTCAGACCAGGCAAATGTCCAGTCTTCTATTTTCCGATTTTGAGGTGAGGTCAGGTGATTTGCAGCCTCAGTCTCCTGTTCTCAGCGTGGCAGGAGTGACACCTGGTGTGGTCTTCTGCTGCTGTAGCCCATTTGCTAATGAGTTATTTGAATCACTGGTGTCTTCCTATCAGCTTGAAGCAGTCTGGACATTCTGGTGTCAAGGCTCTGTCTGGACACTGTTTCTGAAACACTCGCCCGTCTAACACCAACAACTGTATATGATATACATGTTTTTTTTTCCCTGTTCAGAGCAGCCGTGGCCCGCAGAGGCTTTTTAAACATTTGTAGAACTCTATTATATGTGTCAGCATCATCAAGCACAATGACAATAACGCCTCTGGGCGTGAATCTTCACCTTCCCTCATATTTGCTGCAGCACCATTTGATCTTTTACATCTTTCTTCAGTCCCCTGAACTGCTTAAAACCATGTGGGGTTTGAGCTCATTATGACAAAGCTTTTCTGACACTTAAAAGGGCATCTCTCCATGGTTCAGCTTTCACATGCATTACTAATAGTGAGAATGATAGTTAGCAATAAGTGTTAATTTCACGTAATTGATTTTCCACTCAGTTCCATTTAACCCAATGTAAAAACCTTAATTGGACTCTTTGTCTGGCTACACATTGTTCTTTCACTTTCCACTGTGTCCCCTGTAGACTTTCAGTGGGAAGGAATATAATGGCTTCAACAGTGGATCACATGAAATTTATGGCAAAGAAGCAGGAGGCTAACAGGTAAAAGAAGCAGGTGCGTTTGTGGTTTGGAGAGAGCACATTAAGGATTTTATGCTGTGTTTTCAAGGTGCCTTTAATCAAAGCTCTTCTTTAGACTCTTTTAGTTTTAAAAAATTATCTCTGATTGCCAGGGGACACCAGGAACTTGTATGTATATATAT
>VOQJ01012597.1:18643-29036 GCA_015052665.1 Apistogramma diplotaenia
TGTAGAATGTGTGGGTGTCTGTGGGTGTGTGTGTGTGTGGGTGTGTGTGTGTGTGTGTGGGTGTATGTGTGTGTGTGTGTGTGTGTGTGTGTGTGTGTGTGTGTGTGTGTGCTTGTTTGTTTTTAATAAGGCTGTTTGATGCTTGAATATAAGGAGTCATTTCAAAGCTTTTCCTCACTCTGGCTCTCATTCTTTGTTTAAAAAAATGTTGGCCATTTGTTTTGGATATCAGTCTCCAGCTCTGCACATTAGCATGTGCTCTACTGCTGAGCTTCACCTGTAGCATACGGGTTTATGCAGGCTTCTCTCTTCATCCCAGTTTTCCATTTGTAGTCTGAATATTTTTGAGACAAACACAGTGGACAAAATTCCACCTTAGCAGTGTCACTATGTACATTATCTGTGCATTTATTCACCAATAATTTTCATCAAACTGTAACCTCCATTAATTATAACAAAAACAAATCTCAGTTCTATATCTCAACCAAGCTGGCCACTAGGATTATCAGCCCCAACCGGTCGCGGCAGATGACTGCCCCTCCCTGAGCCTGGTTCTGCTGGAGGTTTCTTCCTGTTAAAAGGGAGTTTTTCCTTTCCACTGTCGCCAAGTGGTTACTCATAGGGGGTCGTTTTGATTGTTTGGTTTACTCCGTAATTATTGTAGGGTCTTTACCTTTACAATAAAAAGTGCCTTGAGGTGACTATTTGTTGTGATTTGGCGCTGTATAAATACAATTGAAATGGATTATCAAAAATATCAATACTCTGATTCTAATCGATCTAAAAATTACACCCGTATCAATACAGGCAATGCCGTCTTTGCCTGCTCTAGCTGGGGAACATCTTCACACAGCACTGATGCAGACAGGCAGGCTCACAGCCTCATCCATTACTGCCTTACTGCTTACAAATCGAGGCCTCCATTGGTTAATAAATTCGATTTTTTTTTTTTGTGATTTTTGTTGTCACCACATTAAACTTTGTACAGAACAAAGTATTCAACGTGAATAATTCATTCATTCAGATCTAGGATGTGTTATTTGAGTGTTCCCTTTATTTTTTGAGCAGTGTAAATTAACTTGGCCAATAAACACGTTAATGATAGCTATTTAAGTGCTAGCAATTACCTGATAGCCACAATAGCTGCCTGTTATCAATAAGGGCATAGTTATGGCTGATTAGTAATATTAATGTTGGAGCGAGGCAGCAAATGTTGGTCCCATAGACACTATTATTTAACAAACAACACATTTTTTGTTATCTAGAAATTGTTAGATTTCTCTTAAAGTAGCAGATTGAAGCTGAGAAACGTCTCCTAGCATAGCTATTTGGTCTTTCTTCCTCCATGGTATTTTCCCGGGGTTTTAAGTTCTGGTTTTGTTGCCCACCGAGAAGTTTACGCCGCCTACACAAACATAGCGGCTATCACAGTAAAACGTGAGGATTTATATTACTGCAGTAATGTTTTCTGAAAATGGTGGTTTTAAATATGCAAATGAAGGATTATCTTAATAATCATTTGCACAACTGCCCAGTAGAACTTTATAAGATAAATAATATATGTTTTCCTTCAGGATTTCACCTTAAAACTGCCTTTTACTCAGCGAATGAAGATGAAAGTAGAACTGTAAGATTGGTTGCATAAAAACCCTTATTTAGGAAATTGGTCGTGATCTCTCAGCACATTTACTGTTGACCATTTGTGATGTCTTAAAGGGCACAAGGGCACTGACTTAGATTTAAAGTTGTTTCCTCCTCGCCTGAATAGATTTGTTGTGCATTGTCACACACGGCTAATAATGTGTTTGCTCTGTCAGACAGACAGCGATGTCCTTGGTGTTTCTTTCCTAATCTTTGTGTCTTTGACAGAATATATCAAGCACCTTTTACTCTGCAGCTGCCTAATCTGACACAGCTACCAACAAAATCAAAAGGTACAAATCGCAGCATTGTGATTTTTTTTTAAAAAAAGAAAAAGGTCAAATAAATATTACAGTTACAGTTGCAGTATTTGTCTGATGATGACTAATCTCTTTTAATATTGCACTCTGTCTCGCAGTGGAAGTGTTAGAATTTCAAAAACCTTTAAGCTCGTGGCTTACTACAGTCTGTTATGAAAGAGTGAGGATTTGCAGTTGTAGCTCGTCAGATGGTGGAGAGATGAGACATCTAAAGGACGACTGATAGGGGTGGGTGGTGTGCTGGAAACTCCACAGCACCTCTGGAGCTTACAGTATTGTGAGCGTGTTTCATGATGAAGATGAACTCTCCTCTCCTCTCTTTGTCTCTCTGTCTGTCTTTGGTAGTTCCCTTCAGCTCACTCATTAAACTTCTGTGTGTCTTGTAAAAGGTGTCTTACATATTATTCTCTCTTTCACTCACCATGCAGCATTACCATGGTTACTTAGTGTATATCACAGCTATTCATCTTTGAGTTTAAAGTTAAAACTACAGTATAGAGCATGCAGGGTTTTTTACTAATGGCTGCTCTTACAGATTTCAGCGTGTCGGAGCTTATATAGTTTATTCATCCTCCTATCACAGTCCCCGGGGACTCTCTTCTTCTCTGCTATATCATACGTGCACCTCTATCCTTCCCTCCTTCAATTTAGAGTTCAGTTAATCTCACCCGTCCCCCCTTCTGCCTTATATTCTCAGACATTTTATCTTTTTTCTTTCAACTTACAGTGTTTGAGGCAAATTCCAAACCTCTCTCCAAGTATAGGCTTAATCTTTCTATCAACCCTCTCCCCTCCATACGTTTCTTCCCTAATTTGCAACAGAGTTGATGTTAAACTACCCAAAAAAGAAGACGACTTGTAGCCTTCTGTTAGAAGTGTAAATGTGCAGAAAAGTGCTTTTGCAGGAGGGTTTAAGAAGGATGAAGGAGGATGAGTGGGGTTAAAGGGTTGGATTTAAATCTTATCCACATCAGTGCTGCTGTATTTCCATTTGGTTGCTGTGCTGCACTGTGAGTGTCACTGATTAAGCGATGCGGATGAGGCTCAAGTGGTTTTACATTAACAGGACAGCATTTGATAAACAGTTTCTCACCTTGCTGACATGAAATGGATCCTCTAAAGTACTCGCCACATGCTGCTCTTCATCTAAAAGTACTGTAAATTGTCAATCAATTCTTTTTTACTAAACTGTAATCAACAATTCATGGTTGCTGAACCCCCAAGGAGACAAATACGGCTTCTGTGCGCTTCCCTCAGAACTGTCGAGCCTTTGCTGGGGTTATCTGCTGGGGACATGTAGGGTGGGGGGGGGAAAAGCAGCTTGAAATGTTATAAAGAGCAGTACTGTAATGCAAAAATGATAAAGCTGGCATGGAAAAGCAGAGTGGACTGTGGTATATAAACCCATGATAAAGAATGCAGTCACGCACAAGTCAATAAGCTGTAAATTGTGTTGTACACACTGCAGGTCAGTAATCAAATATCTCTCATACACAAACCTTTTTTTTTAAAGTGTAACCCGTTTATTTTATCGCTTAAGATGCACATAGACTGCTTATAAAAAATGAACTGTCCACCCACTGGATGGTAAAGTCCCACTGGGAGCCTTAATGTGTTTTCATTGACCGTCGTGGTGTTTTGAAGCATGTGGCAGTCCTTCCTGCCGCTGCCAGGGCGCACCGGGTGCTTCCTCATACGGGATGGTCTTATCTGGCGCTCTCTCCATCAACGGGAGGGTCTTACCTTTAAAATGCAAAGGATCTTGAAACAATTGTTGTTATGAACCGTGACGGTGAATTTGGTTCGACTGAAGTGAAATTGAATTGAAAGGATGAAGCTGACTGTAGCAGCTCGCCAGGCGGGACGATTCATTTACATAACCACGGTGCACACACACACACACACACATTGTTTAATACTCAGATATTCAGTTGTAGATATTGACACATTTAGGCCAACTAATAAAACTTCCTTCTTAGTGAGAGACTTGGTGTTTTGTGTGAAAGAGGAGAGCCAGTTGAAGTCAAATTCATCAAGGTCAAAGTAAAAGCATTTGTCCAAAGTGATACAATCTGAAATACTGTATTTTGTCTCTCTCGGCTGTCGCACAGATATAAAGTTGTATTTACTCGCCATCTATAACTTTCTCTCCATCTCCTGCCCTTGCTGTCACTTGAACCCTGTGTCCATCTTTCTCTATTCCATTTTCTCCTTCAACTTTCTTTACCTCTCCCTCTGTTCCCTCACAATGACAATATTATTTACAGTTGTTTGAGTTCATATTGTTGACCCTCCCAGCAGTGATAAGGTTATGGGCTTTCTGTGCATGAGGTGGATGGTTGCCCACCCTTCCAGCACACGCGCGCACACACACACACAAACACACACGTGTGCGGGCGCTCGTGCGTTGGCTGTGAATCATGGTCTGACCTGGAGAACAGGGGACGGACCTGTAATTAAGGCCCGGTGCTATCATTCCTCTTCTCACCTTTGCTCCTCTCCACCTTCTTCTGTGTCTTTCTCTTTCAGTGCCCTTTCTCTCCAATTGCCCACATTCTTTTTTTTTTTCCCCTGTCAAATTGTCTTTTCCTCAGTTTTCCCTCCCCCTTAAATGCTTTCTGAGATTTGTTTTTATGCAAATAATAGACTGGCAGTTTTGTCAGGCAGAATTGAAGGCTGGATATTGTAGCTAAGTCTCATTCTCCCTGACTGAGATGTGCAGGCTCATCCTGTTTGCCCAGATGAAATTGAAGAGTTGGACACTAGCAGGGGATCTTTAAACGTCATCATTACTCTAAGCAGCAGCTGAGTAGGAATTTAGGTGTGTGGAGAGCATGTTAACTTTGAGTAGTTCTCTCCTGTTGCTTCCTGGGGCTTGGTTTTGTATCCCATTTTATCCCACACTGTTGCAACACTACTCACAGCGTAAAGTTTCATAGAAGCTCTTCCCACATATACATTTAAAAGAGATTCAAACACCCCACAACTTTGGACTGACACCAAACACCTCCAGGGAAGGTTGACTCCCCCCTCCCAGTCCCACTGTGTGAACTCGCTCACGTTTAAAGTGGAGAACTTTGGGTATAAAAGCCGTTTTTTTTTAAACTCTTGGACATCAAGCAGCTTTCTAAGCAGTTTCAAGCCTCGTGCTTTGTTCAGAAGTACCTCAACAGAAGTCACAGAGAGGGTGCTTTCATTGTCCTAATGCATCTCCTCCCTTCCTTCCTTCACTTGCATCTCTTCCTTACCTCTTAGCTCCTCGCAGCTTGAATATGTGGGAGAGGAGCCAAAGCAAAATAAGGATACCTTGCTCCTCCAATATTAGTCTTAATCACAATCAGTTAGTTATTACCAAGGGACAACTTCTAGGTACCAATAAGATGCACAGAGTCCCGGGTTAAAATGCCCAAATTCACAGCATTTACAGCCTCGTACAAAACACGACTTTGTATCTGTCTTTTTGTAACTCATCTGCCTGAATATAGAAATTAGCGGCTTGGCCTCAAAGATTGACAGGTTTCCAACACAGGCAGCTGGAGGCGATCAGTGTCTGCTGCCTGCTCACCTTCACTGCTTTGACTCACTAAGTGGGCCTCTGCACTGTGTTTATGTTGGTCCCCTCTGGAGGCTAAGAAGTGTGTGCTTCAGTTGTGGTGAGTGAAATATTAGTATTTTATTATTAAATAGCTAATGTGTGTGTGTGTGTGTGTGTGTGTGCACATTGCACCTGCACTTGTCGTAGATGCACCTTGCTAATCAATACTAAATGACTCCAACAAAAGTACTGGGTGACATCACAGTGTTTACTTTTATACTGTCTGTGGTTATGATATGATGCGAAGCTGGGTCACCTGTCAAACCAAGCTGATTTTGATCATTTAATATGTTTCCCTAATTCTTCTAACTCATGTATGGATGGATCATATCTGTTATGATTCCTTAAGCGGTTTATTTATTTTCATTAATACTGTATGCATGTTGAATGTATCATTTAAAAAAAAATAGTGTGGCCTTGTGTGAAATTATTACATCTTGCACTTGTTTTATTTTTTCCTCTTGCATGTTCTCCCTGTGCCTGTGTGGGTTTCCTCCAGGTGCTCCAGCTTCCTCCCACAGCCAAAGACATGCCTGTTAGGTTAATTGGCCATAGATGTAGGTGGGCATGTGAATGTGGTCTATTTCTCAGTGTGAGCCCTGGACTGATGGACTGGCATCTTGTCCTGCCTCTCACAAAATGTCAG
Source organism: Apistogramma diplotaenia (assembly GCA_015052665.1). Taxonomy (NCBI): domain Eukaryota; kingdom Metazoa; phylum Chordata; class Actinopteri; order Cichliformes; family Cichlidae; genus Apistogramma; species Apistogramma diplotaenia. The sequence goes on from VOQJ01012597.1 coordinate 24,846, forward strand.
CCTGCACAGTTCGTCTTCAGAGCATCGCGTTTCACATGCAAAGCCTGTGTGCGCTTGAGCGTCTGCAGAATCGTCTGCATCGACTCTAGCACGAGCACGAAAATGCTCTTAAATATTAAAATGCCTTTGACTAAAATATGCACTCAAGAAACAGATGAAATTGAAGAATTGGATACCGTGAAATGATATTGCCTTTTATTTATTTATTTTTGTCTTTTGGATACACGCAGGCTTTCAAATCACAATAATCCAGTTTGAATTCGCAGTAAAAATCGACAGTTAGTGTAACTCCTTTGCACGGCTGTCGTGGAGCTCGGTCTACAAGCAAGTACATAATCTACAGTCTTCATTATTTAAAAAAGAGTGACATCATTTACATATCAGAATGTCAACAGGGTATTTGCATATTTTTCATGAACTCTGCTCAATTAATGACTTTGCTGTGAGGCTGTAACAGGAAAGACCCGCAGCTTAATACTGATATGTTTTAGACCATTATTCTACTGAGCACAGTCAGTCAGCCGTGCTTAATCATCAAGTCAATTCAAATATTTATATTTGTGGCTTGATGGTGGGGCACGGGCACGCGCCTAATGCTTTTTCAATATGGCTCACTGTGACTGATCAGGCCCTGGATTGGATGATGACTGTGTGCTCATGGAAATTATTCAACATGTATCAAAGTTGGCAAGTCAACAGGAGAGGTTTAAATAAATAAGCTATTCCCTGCGGCCCCCGGTGCCTACTCCGAGTCTGTTTGTAGGTGGACGGCTTGTGAGGGAGATGGTGTGTGTGTGTGTATGTGTGTGTGTGTGTGTGTGTGTGGGCAGGCGGGCCACTCATTAGCATATTCACTTCAGAAATTCAGAACTAAAGATGGCATCCGTGAACCTGCTTTCGGTCTTAATCACACCTAGAGAGTACGCTTACACACGCGCACATACACACACACACACACACACACACATCGGCATGCATGCAAACATAAAGCACACAGGCCTGTCAACACAGACACACTCCTATAATCACAAACTCTTAACACAGACACTACATGCACACTTATACACATCTTTGCCACACTCAGACTCTCTCTCACTCATATTCGCATTTCACATTAGAGTCCCCAAGTGTGGTGTTTGATAAATCTTCCCCTTAAGTCTATTATCCATGGAATACTCTGGTGGCACGAAAAAGATGCTTTGAAGTCTTCCACCCTTTTCCTGCTTATTCTTCAGTATGAAAACACAGATGATGCTCTGCAACTCAGCTGCCTACACGCAGCAGATGCACAATATTCCGTTTGAAGAGTTCACTTCCAAAGTGCAAGATATGCATTTTGGAAATCGTTCAAAAAGCGTGTTATCTACTGGTGCAAGGGGAAAATACACAATTAGCTTTTTGTTGTTGTTGTTCGTTGCTAACAGTCACTTTGTCAGAGTGCGCGTTATCATGCTACTTGAAACTCTCACTGAAGGGAGCCTTATAATGCTACTTGTGAGGCAAGGAGCTTGTAAGGATGCATGCAGGAAGTTCATTAGAGGATTGTTTTGGCCGGAAAGTGTCTGTGAAAGCAGCCAATGTTTTTAAGTTTGCATTCAACACTGTAAAGAGATATAGTCTCACATTTTGGTGCATTTTGCAAAAGCATGCCATGGGCCAGTGTTCATTCTGCCTGAGCGCTAATGCCAAACGCGTTTTAATTTGCTGATCAGGCGCTTCATTCATACTTCACCTGATCTGTTTTGCTACATTGGTGGTATGTAAGTAATTCCATTAACGTTGTACTTCAGTACAATTTGGAGTACTGGGATGGTGGGCAAATACTGTTTTCTCCTCTACATGTATTTGACAGCTTTCTCTACATGACAATGTCTAATAAATGGTCACTAAACGTCTTCCTCCAGATTCCTGAGAATTCCAAGACAAAGTGAAAATCCTGAGGAAAAAACGCTCCAAACACCAAAAAATCCAAAAATATTGAAAAATCACAAATAGCTCTTTCAAACATTCAAGTTTTAACATTTACATTTTTATTATTTCTTTCTTTATCACTTTGATTTTCAAGGTGTCCTTGAATTCAGCCTCTTTTCCTCTTTTCATTTTTGAGATGGACATCGTTATCAAATGAATCTTTCCTCATAGAAACATCTGGTGATACTTTTGATAGAGCAGCTCAGTCATTACACTTTCTCCCCAACTGCACTGATATTAACCTGCTGGTTTTGAGGCTAAAATTCTGATATTTCAACTTCCGGTTTAAAAGTCTTTCTTCATTTGCTGGAGTTTAACAACATGTCTTTATTATTGTAAGAGTTAAATATATAAACACAAACTTCAACAGTCCCTACCAACTGTGAATAACAATTTAATTTTCAGTGATGAAACACACATTTTACAGTGTTACAGTCACAGTTTTATTTATGATAAATTCATTTAAAAAATGTTTTGAAACCCTTCTTGCAAATTAGGCATGGGAGTAAACTGAGAGGAATAATAGTCAAAACCCCAATAATTGCCCACATGTAAATAAGAGGAGAAAATATCTTCTCTCAGGAGGTTTTGTAGCCAGTCAGGAACAAAACCTCTCAAAGCTGCAAACTTTGTTTCACAGTTTTTTCCATGTAGGACAACAAAGACCTTTCTACCAAATAGGATAATAAATAGATGTTTGTGCCTTTGAAATATGTTCTCATTGATGCAAAAGTTAAACACATTGCAGATAACATTTTCTTTTATCATATTTTCTATTGTTTCGAAGTTAATTAACCAAAAATTCTTGGATATTACTCCAAATCTGATCTCACGGGAGTCCCCTTTGTCGCACAGCCATATCAGAACTTTGGGTTGAGTTAAAGCACCGAGTTAAAAGTGGTGCTTTCCACAGATACTTGACTGTTACACAGCTGAAAGGGAACACACAGATAGAAGCTCATTTTCTTCTCTTGTGCCACCAACCAGCAGGATCTATGTTTAATGGAGGCAAACAGGCACTTGGACAAAAACAGAGACGCTGATATGATGAAAGCTTTTTTTTTTTCTTTTTTTTTTACCGCTCGGCACAGCATGAGAGATGCGACGTCACAGTGAATTTAAAATATAATGATACGTCCCTGATGTTTTATATGTCAGATGCAGGGATGGCTGGCACAAAAGAATACTTATTTGTCATTTTTGAATAATTAACATCATCGTCTTGTTAGAAAAACCTTTTGTTGTCTTCTCACTGACTCGGAGGCAATCTAAGCCACCAGGCCTCCCGTCGGCACTGAGTGCATTAAGCAAACGCGCTTCCACCGCTGAAATTGAACTCAGGCATGCGGATGTTTTTATGAGTTAGATGTGTAGTTTTTGGATAGCAAAGTGGTAACTAGGCACAGATAATAACTCTGTGCCCGGACTGAAGAGATGTCCAAGCTCTTAAATGGCAGGCCATCAGCTGGAATTTCATGCTGGCAGCAACAGCTAACATAAAGGTCAAGTCATGTGCGAATGGGCCCATAGACAGCTAACCGCAGACATGCATGAGCATTTATACATACAGCAGTCACAGTGTGACGTGCATGGTCACATCACACGTCTGCTAAAACTGCTGACAAGAAGAAGAAAAGCCACTTTGTTTATGGTTTATGGCTGCACAACATGAAAAGTCAAAAGGAGAACAGCCAAGACAGGCAGGTGGAAACTGTTCACTGGTGTGAGGGCTTTTCCTCTCATGCTGCCTGTATGTGGTTTGCCGCACACAGTTTTCGATGTGCAGAGCTAGCATTTTCATTTGCAGCTCATATTGCATTTACACTTGTACAAGTCACCAGTTCTGCCTGGAATATGATGTTTAATTAGAAACGGCAGGTTTATGTAGAAAAAAATGTTTTGTAAAGTCAAGGCCGAGTACTACAATCAAAGAAATGAATAAACAGGATGATTTTTATGGACTGTTTTAGCCAAGTATAGACTTATTAAACAGATGTCTGTTTTCAGAGATGACTTAAGAGAATATACAGCTGTTTGGTACCATGTACAGTATTAAGGCTCACAAGCAGAGGCTTAAGTCTCCTCGGCAACCCTAAACAGTTACATAAAGTGATGTTAATGTTCTTAAACTATATTTTTTGGCTTTCTAATCATAAATCGAATGGAAATAGCAACTGCACTGAACTCCACCTACACTTTTTTTTTTCTTCTGACACAGCA